>JAGDQP010014343.1:10401-45466 GCA_022664845.1 Lepisma saccharinum | reverse complement strand
GTGGAAACACGTAATGTATTCCGATGAATCGACCTACACCTTGTTTCCAACAACCGGTCGTGTTTACGTATGGAGAACACTGTCGCAGGCTTATGATCCAGACTGTCTTGGCCCAACGGTAAAGCATGGGGGTATGGGTGATATCGTGGTTTTCTGCAGGTCCCATCATAGCCCTGCATGGAATGATGAATGCTAAGGCGTATGAGGCAATTTTGGGGGACCAGGTTCTACCCATGGCCCACACATTGTTCCCGGGTGGTGATGGCATCTACGAAGATGATTTGGCACCCTGTCACGCTGCAAAAACGGTGCGATCATGGTTTGAGGAGCATGACCAGGAGCTATCACACCTCCCCTGGGTCCCACAATCACCAGATCTGAACATCATTAAGCCATTGTGGTCTGTGTTAGAAAGGCGTGTTCGGTCTCATTACCCTCCACTATCATCCCTTAAGAAACTGGAGCATGTTTTGGAGGAAGAATGGTACAACATTCCACACAGCACAATTCAGGAGCTGTATACGTCCACTCCACGTCGTATCCAAGCTGTTTTTAACGCAAAAGGAGGCCCCATACCATACTAGGTATGATTTTCACACTTTTTCAAACGTTTTAGATTTTTTGTCCAACCCCTGTATATCATAGTTCCCTACTTTAGAATAACATTGTACTAAACATAACAAGAGAAAAGAGATAACAAAGTTATGATGAAGTACATAAAAAAACTGAAGAAAACCTTATTAGATTCATTGCCTGGTGAGAGATCTGATTAATAAACAGTTTCTCAACACTTTTCCGGTACACTGCCAGTGAATTAATGTTCCTGAATGAGTGAAGAAGACTGTTCCAAAGACTACAAGAGATGGGTGTGAAAGATTTAGCGAAAACGTTTGAGTTACACTGTGAAATTTAAAAAAGAAAATGTATTTTTGCGAGATCTAATCTTAAATATGAAAATCGCATAAATCCTGGAAGCGTGAGAAAAGATAGATTGGATCTGCTATTTTGAAGCCTTTATGTAGGATAATAAACCTGTTGTACTTGCGACGTTTATATAAGAGGAGCCATCCTAATTTATTAAAATAGGCGAAATATGATCAAAGTATCTTAGGTCAAAAATAAAACGAACGCAAGCATTTTGGATATATTGCAGTAGTCAGGCTAGCTCATTCGTAAGGTCTGAGTAAACTACATCCCCATAATCAAGGTGTGAGAGTACCAACATCCTAGATAAGGATAGTCAAATTGGGATAGGTATATAACAATGTATTTATGCAACGTAGTGACTACTAAGATGAAAAATCTTTGCGCCTTACATGATTAACATTATTTTTTTTTTCAAGATAAGCCATAATACAGTTGACTGTGCGCTCGAACAATAGCAAGATTCATGAGAAGAAAATAATAGACGGAGAAACAAGCTAGATACTTTACTTTTCAACACGAAGGCATCCACGAGATGGAGCACGTGGTGTAGCAATTTGCAGTCTGAATTTCTTTAGTAAAGAGTGATTTTTGTCTATTGATGTTATAGTACATTCTTTAACATACCGTGACAGTTGACACATATCCGTATGTGTGTTGTTTACTCTTTTTGGAGCATTATGTTAATGTATTTTGATGGCCTCAAGAGTTATGTACTCTCGAAGTATTATAGAGTTTATCTCTTTGTCAATATACTAAACAGGCTGTTTCATTTATTTACTCCTTATTCTTTTTCTAGGTTTATAGTGATTTCCAAAGGAGCCCGTTTCTTTACGAGGAACGGACCTTGTGGAACGGTAATTCCTGTCTCTTTCTAGGGATTCAGATAGGGGATTGTTTCTTTATGAGGAATGGACGTTGTAGTCCGGTAATCTCTGGGATTAGAACTTTAGTGGTGATTCTTTCAAGGGAAGTTCCTATATTAGTGATAAATATTTGTTCATGGACTAGATGAGGGCTACTTTTGGCCAGATTGACATTATAACATACCATCTTTTGTACTCCCAAGTGTCCACATCTAGCTACTATGGTTACAGAGACATGACGCCGAATTATACATTTGCAGCTATACGTGCGGTGACTATTATAGTATACATTGTTTCTAGAAGATTATATTCAGCCCCACTTTTCTCCAAGAACTTTTCAATAACATACAAAAGAATTTCAAAACGTGAAAAACACCTAAACGAAATTCAAGATTGTGCAATTCATGTAGATGATGTAAGTCGAATGCCTTAGCGAGCTTATATGTATGACCTTATCGCATATCAAAACTCCATGAATTTGCCCAACTTTATCACTGGTATCTACAATGCTATGCACCCACTTCAAGTCACACAGGTGGAACATGAATCATCGCCAAAAATACAACGTTAGTAAAGTCTGATTTGTTTGGTGTTGCTGTTTCATTGAAAGCAGTCCATGATGGCACATTCTTTTCCTGTGCTGGCAAATATTCTGTGCATGAAGTGTCATGAATATCCAGTCGCAGTAAGCTCTACGTGAAATCCTTTCAATTCAGTAGTATTGGTAAATTTTCTTTGCTCAATTCACATAAGTATAAAATATTGAAAGAGAAGCGTCTTGCTTTGTCTAACGATGTATAATAACATTTAAAATGTATACGGAGTGAAAAAAAATTTGATGCTGCGATACAATAGATTACGTTTTAATATTTAGTGATATAAAGCAGTGAAATCCATTTTTACTGTAGAAAGTAAAATGGTTTTGACAGTTGCTTTCAGGTTTTGTTTCTCAACGGAATTTACAGATGTACTATAAATGCTTGCTTATAGCAACGATTTATCTTTATTTTCTATTTTTCTTTTTTAAATCTTTTGCATTTTGCAAACGTCTAGCGCGGAATAAACTATATATTCTAAAAACGATACTTTGAGGCTGTTATAATTTCAGTGACTGATCCAGAGATTGAGAAAGTACATAATGTAGGGGACAATAACGCTGCGAGCAGATTTAAGCTCTTGCGCGACTACAGTTATTTTCTTACTTAAACTTAACATGCCAGATTGGATAAAGGTAAAATTAGTTTATGTGCGGTAACAGCACTATGGCTTACTCGCGTCGCGAGGCCAAATTGGACAAAAAGGGATGTTGGAAGAAAATTTGTTATTTCCATTTTCTGATTCATTTGCTTATCCTCAAGTCAATTGCCTATTCAAAAGTTGGTACAGCATTTACATGGCTTCTAATTTACAAACATCAGCCCAGAGCTTCAAATCCATAACTAATTTTATGACTTGTAAAATATCCTGTCTTGAGGGCTGCACTTAAAACCATAAAGACCAACATAAATAATTTCTTAACCAAAATGTTCACTTCCCACTTCCCGCGAAAACCATTGTTCATAGTTTGTTGTTGGTCTGTCACATAAAGTTAGGTAATTAATGTCACTTTCACAAATTTCAAAATCAAAGTTCAAAAAGGAACACCAAAAACAACAAAGTTTAAAGACAGTTTTGGACTTAACTTTTCTGTACTGGTCGTAATTTTGACTAATATGCCAAAGCTCTTTAAGCACTAAGTTCAGTCTTACAATACACAGATCAAAGCAACACGATTGATCTGTGCAGAGACAGCGATTTGTAGTTCAGTTTCTGGCACTATCCTGTAATAAAGACATGCTTGACGAAGTTTTTCTTTAGATACCATTAGAGTGCACTCAAACATATTAAAAAATATGAGGTAGACATCTCGCATCCTTGGTATAACTTCTGTAGGGCGCCATCGTGGAAAATAGCCTTTACTGCCTACCATCCTTGCATACACCCCTCTAAGAAAGTCGTGATTAACGAAGTTTCTCTTCAAATATCCTTAGAGTGCACTGAAACATATTCAAAATTCGAGGTAGATATCTGGTATCTTGAGCATACGTTCCGTAGGCAGCCATCTTGGAAAATAGCCGCCGCTTCCTGCCAAGCCTGCATATACTCCTTTGATTCCTTGTGCCAGACAAGTTACTGATATGAAATGGTAGAGCCAGCTGAAACTTTAAACCCTTGTACATTGGCATGTATAAAGAACGAAAATACATAATGGACATTCTATAAATTTAACAATCCGAGATGGCGGACATTCAAAATGGCAGCAGACGCTATTTGTTAAAATGAAACATATCTCGACTGTGAGTTATCCGATTTCAATCGTTCCTTTTAAATGAAATATCATGTCTTTGGCTACAAATGTGTTTATGAACAATATTTTCATAAATAAAATAGTTTTCTTAGTTTAATGTAAAAAATGTTTCATTTTAGCCCAGACTGTTTTCTTATTGATATTTTACTTTCAACGACTGGTTTTAGAGAAAACTATTTGCTTACATAAAATATAGTACACTTGTATCTGAAGAGCACGATAATACTTGATACATCTTCCAAAAATGTAGCTATACAAGTTAGAGACCATTCAAAATGGTGGCTATTGCAAATTTGCAATATCGCATATATCGGCATCACAATACCAGATTTCGATGGTTCCTTTTCTAAATGAAAAATAATTTCCTTCACTTCAATTTTAATTATGAGCATTATTTTCAAAAATCTAATAGTTTAAATTTAACAGTTAAATTTAAAATAGTGCATTTTAACCGAAATCATTTTATTTAATATTTGAATGAGGCAGTGGGCTCCTAAACCAAATGTGCAATAGTACCACGTGTACGTTGATATTTACGGATTCGCAAAAAGGTTTCCCGGTATATATTACTTTTAAATATTATTATTTATTACTGTTCGCTCGTACTGTACCCCATACGATCGAACCGTAAACTTGCGATGAATTCCTGGCACTTCAATATTATCAACAAAATACAGTTAGGAGGGGAGGGG
Source organism: Lepisma saccharinum (assembly GCA_022664845.1). Classification (NCBI taxonomy): domain Eukaryota; kingdom Metazoa; phylum Arthropoda; class Insecta; order Zygentoma; family Lepismatidae; genus Lepisma; species Lepisma saccharinum. Next base: position 40,637 of record JAGDQP010014343.1, on the reverse strand, counting down.
TAAAGTTTCCCTGTTGTTTCCTGGATGAAAACCGTAAACACTCAACGTACAAAGATTTAACAAATAATGTTTCTAATATTTAGCTTTACACGTGTTTGTCCTGGTTCTAAAATATTCACTAAAATGATCCTTACCAAATAATAAGTACTTTATAATGTTTTGCCAGACTACAAACTATTTATTTAGAAAATTATCTAATGATTACATCTGTAATGCTAAAAGATGTTAAAAATTGAGATGTTATTTAAAGGAAATTTGGGTTGTACTGCTTGACAGCATAATAACAATCAAAATTAATTCCATAAAAAATTAGACACCCAAACATTCCCGGTGACTACCAATTTAGCCCTAATATTGACACTCTATGGTAGTCCAAAATTTAATAAGAAGTTAGATGTTTACTAAAATGGCAATTTATGGTATACGAAAATGTTACTTAGAACAAAACTATACTCCGAGAGATGTAATTATCAGAGGATACCTATCTTTAAAAATGACATTGAGGCATATGGGTCTTAAAAATAAAAATTCAAAACGCCATATTCGGGAAATTATCAATGAAGAATGCTGGCTAATTCCTTCTCCACTCTGCTTCAATAGGTAACTTATTCCTGGGGAAAACGCGGCATTGCCACGCGATGGATGTCATTGCTACTGTTATCCGACACTTCGGACGTGACGATAACAGCTTCAAGTTTGATGCGTTTTTCCGGAGAGGGGGTAAATGATTCTACATACGGTCGTTACAACTTATTTAAAGTGGGTTCTTTGCTTGCTTGTACATTGATGTTTTTCTCCGTCATTGCTGATGGAGTTAGTAATACCTGAGTATAAGAGAAAGGTGGATAGAACCAGATATTTCAACAAACAAAATAGGTTTTCAAAATGAAATTTTCTTTTTCAAGAGCAAATGCCTCATCTAATACTGCCTTCGCAGCATGCTCGAGAAATTTTGCTTGTACTGATCGTTGGTGTGGTATGTTCCTTAAATGACGTGGTAAAGGTATCTGCGTTTTCATACTATGAGAATGTAGCCATAGAACTTCTCAGGGACGAGTTTGACAAATATAATTTTCAATGCAATTGTCAATAACGCATCGCGACAAAGGTTCTATTTCTCGATCTTGTATGACCTTCACTTACTTAAAACACAATTACATGCTAAAGATGGGGATAAAAATAGCTTGATAGTGATCTGCCAACCCGGACGAAAACTCGTTGTGGTTAACCGGATGGTTGGGGAGGGGGTAGCAGCGTAAATCGAATAAACAAGGCGCAAAAATTACCATATAGAAACGATACTCTGAGTCGTTATATTTTCAGTGACGGATCCAAAACTTGAAAAAGTAAGGGCACTAAATCTGCGAGAGGATTTAAATTCACCCACGATTGAAACTACTTTCTTAATTATACTTAACATGCCAAATTGGAGGCAAAGGAGATGTTCGAAGGAAACTTGGCATTTCCATTTTCTGATACATTTACGTATCCTCACGTGAATTGCTTATTCAAAACTTGGTACAGTTTTAACAAAGCTTCTAATTTAGAAACATCCATCACTCCAGAGCTTCAAATGTAGAACAACAAAACTTAGAATTCCAGAACCAACTTTATGAATTGCCAACTCTCCTGTGTCGAAGGCTCAAATTAAAACCATAAAGACCAGCACGAGTAACCTCCAAGCCAAAACGTTCTGTTCTCATTTGCGAACACGCTTTAGCACCAATTTAGAACAAAAAGTATAATCTCTCAGTTGCCATGATGCACGTCGAAATTTAAAAAAAATGTTCATAGTTCGCTATTAGCTTGTCACATAATCTCCACTTTCACAAAGTTCAGAAACGAAAGCCGAAAATAACAAAGCTTAAAGACATTTTTTAACGTTAGCTTTTCCGCACTGTTCGTAATGTTTACTTAGATGCAACAGTTCTTTAAACACTAAGGTCAATCTTTCACTACACAGACTATCAAAGCAACACGGGTGATCTGTGCACAGACAACGATATGACAAAACTGTAATCTCTATATCTGGCGTCCTTAGCTTTTATGTGAGTGTTAAGTTCCAATAATTTCTGACGTAACGACACCTGGATTATGCTGGCATGTGAAACGAAGAAATTGTTTGTTTCTCACGAATGGAAGGAAGGTCAATTATTAATTTCGAAGTGTCGGTAATTTTTGGAAAGAATATCGAATTGAGAAAGTGAAGTAAGATGAGGTTTAAATGTATCTGGGAAAGTTGCTTAATCAATTAGATATTTGAGCTATTGAAAGTGTCTTTCCTGGACTTTTAAATTCTATTATATCCGGTTGTCGTAGTAATGGTAATCCGGCAAAGTTATGTGTAGTTATCAATATTCTAAGAAGAATTTATGTATCATCGTGACAATGACATTAATTGATGATTCCTCTCCTTGTAACTAAGCACGCGTCCTTTCAAACACATTTGTTAATATTGTTAATTTAGTATCAGGTTATGCGTCCTAATTATATTTAAACCCTTTTGCGTCTGTGAACTAATAATTGTAGATTCTCACTGGCCTTGATGTGCAAGTGTATTTTATTGCAGTTCTGCCTGGATTCTTCAAAAAAATAAAATCCGCTGATGTGAAGACATTATTGATGTAAATTCGTTAGCAGATGGTACTGTAATCGACAGAAATATGAAAAGTTCATTTCCATAACTCGTGTCGTCCGTTAAAAGCAGTATGTGGTAGCTTTACAAGTCTATCTACTTTATACTACTACTACTACTACTACTACTAATAATAATAATAATAATAATAATAATAATAATAATAATAATAATAATAATAATAATAAAGTGGTAGGTTTATTTGCCTGTAATTAAATAATTTCAAACTAATAATTCTTATTACATTTTTTAAATACAGAGGTTAAGCTGGACTGATTAATTTTTACTACTTTTGTTCAACAATATTTTTAAATTTTAATTGTATTCATGGTTTTAGGCATTTAAGGCTCAGGCCGAGATTAGTAGGTCGGCCGGGATCCACGTTGAAGGTGTCATTTCGGCATTTGCCTGGTGTGACTGAGGGAATACCTGAAAAACCTTACTCAGGGTGGTCAGTCGCTGGGATAAAACACGCGACCTGCCAATGCCCTACCACTGCCTGGTTGGTTCTGCAAAAGAACTGAACGAATTTAGCGAATTAAATTAACTTTGCTGCAAGCCACTATGCATTCTGCGGTTTAAGCTATTATACAGGTTATGCATAAGTGGCTGTGTACTTCTGTTAGAAAGATTATTTTTCAGTATGATGCCATTCAGCATGAGGTTTTGTTTTATTTTTTAAAAAGAATAAAAAAAATGGTCTATTAAAGTCAAGTAGCATATAAAATTACAGCTCTTGAAATCCTGAAACAAATGGTGTAGGATTGAGCTGTCTATTAAAAATTGTTTTTGATGGGTTTCGGAGTTTCAAAATTTCCAAACACGTCAAACAGTAGTCGATTTTTTAAATACTTTATAACTAAAATACCAAAATTGACAAAGCATGATCTTTTTTCGTCCTTACCAATAGTCCTACGTATGTACAAAAAGCTCAGATTTACGAGACTTCAAGTTCGTGACCACTGTTTGATTTGATATGAAATGACCGTGCCATAATAAAAACAACAGAAATTGCTTATGGACGTCCATTAGACTACTGCGTTGCAATGACATGATAATCACCTGTTTGAACGTTTCTGAAACGTTAAGGCAAATCATGTTCTATAACAAGAATTTTCATTTCTTGTTTATATTTCATCCGTATATATGTTTTAGCCTCTCGTGATTTAATTTCAGTTAGATATATAATTCTAGGATGCCTATGTGATATCGTTAATTATTTGGTATGTTATTACATGATATATAATTCTTTAAAGACTACCGTTAAAGTCTTCAAAAACACACATGTTTGTGATTTTTTTGGAAGACAACTAACATACGAATGTATTCAAAGTGTTGGACAGGACAATAATTGATAGGTACTGAACATTCTTATAATATCCGTACAAAATGCTCTGAGTTTTTAGGAAGGGTGTAAATCATATACTATTATTATATTCTGTCGTTATTGTCGACTCGTCGGCGTATGTATTTGTTATAATCCATATTTAGGCTATTCCGAGAAACACATATGAATATTCTCGAAACTAAACCTCTAAATATATTATAGGGATGCCTTTACTTTATACGAACCGCTATTGCACTTCCACGACTTGTAGAGAATATTCATGAACACTGCCTAGCATTGCACTAACGTGTCATTTATCACTTCTGCGTAGAAACGATCATGAAAAACATTAGCAGTGAAAAGCTGTCGGGATCAGTTCATGAAAACAATTCAATTGGTAAAATTCTAAAATAGAATATAGAGCGAAAGTACAAAAATAAATACTCACTGTCCTTTTCCAACCTTGTTTGCTATAATTTCATATTCCACTTCTGTACACGCTCTCAGACAGTGCTTCCTACATTCTGATAACCATGTTTCCTTTAGATCTACAAGATTCCCTGGTCTTGAACTAAATTCCGTGCGAGGATGAACTGAAATATGTTATGAAAAACTATTAATAAACAAAATAGTGTGAGATGCAGGTGAAAAACAATTTATTCCTTAAATAATTCGGATGTCAATACAATAGGCTGCAAATATTATAAGCATCAGTATAGGACCAGTTTTGTATTGGATCTACTATGAATTTCATATTGATACATAGATACACTATGTGGTCATAATATCAGCACACGACCAGAAAATAAAGTACAAGTTTAGGCCAACCTCCATCGGCAACACTGGCAGTCAATACAGTGTTGGTCCACCATTATTCTTGATGACATCCTTCACTTTCGCAGGCATACTTTCAATCAGGTGACGGAATGATTGCTGGGGAATGACAGCTATTCCTCGAGGATCACTGGAATAATAAGAGGTATCGATTTGAATCGAAGTGATCTAGCAGAACGTCGGCTTTCAAAACATTTAAGTTATGTTTTTAGTATTCAAATCAGAACTCTGCGTAGGACACTCCATAAATTCTACATTGTTATCGTCAAGCTACTCCTCGACAATCTCTGCAGTATGGACAGCTACTCCGTCGTGTAAAATACTCAATACCCACACTGGTATTCGATGGTAGGCAACAGTAAAGTGCTTACATATCAACTTAGCTTTATGCCATGACATAGCACTTGAAGCAGCAAAGGGGAAAGATCACTCCAGGAAAAACGTGACTAAACTGTAATCCCATAAACACCGAATTTTACCGTCCGTACTATACAGACAGATATATGTATGTCGTTCAACAAGCATTCGCCAAACTCACAATAAAACATCCGATCGACACATTTATGCTGTGATTCATCATCCCACTCGGCGGTATTTCACTGTTCGATGGTCCTCGTTTGACGCTCGTTACACCATGCGGAGTGTCGATTCGAATTTTGCTGTGTAGTGTGTGGTTTAACGGATAGCTTTTCGGCCATTGAAAGAAGGCTTCTGCACCTCGCACGAACAAACAGCCATGGATGCTGTTTTAAATTCCTGTGTCATGAATGCGATGGCTGATTGACGTTTAGGCTGTGCGACGCTCCTTAACGCTCGACGTGTCTGGGTGTCAATGTGGGAGGTCGGCTTGCAACCTGTTTGGTTTATGCTCCTCTTCACGCTTCCACTGCACTGTAACATCGAACTAGTACACCTAGGCATGTTAAAACTGTGAAAATATCGCGCACAGACTATTACACTAGACTATTACATAAGTTTACACTTGGCAGTGATGTATATAAATCTTTCAGTAAGCATTACCAAAGCAAACACATGTCTCACTCATAATAATCATCAAGTCTGATGTCTGAGTGCAGTTAAAGTAACTGAAACGTGTTGCAACAGTCCCCATACCTTGCTGTTTCCAAGTTGCCCATGTAGAATATGTTATTTTGCTACTCTGCATGCTCCCTTTTAATCAGCTCCGTAGAAATAATAACCTCTACATATTATAATTAAATAATACATTATTTCTCCAGTAAATTGGATATTATTATGCAAGAACAGTATACCGATATACTTACAATGATCCCACACCAGTAGCAATGATTTTCCTGCGCAAAAAAAATATTACTTTTTCTGAAAATTCTGAAACCTTAGACATTCTCTTCAAACAACACTTAAACACTCACTTCACAATAGCGATTCAGAACCACTATGAGCGCACTTCCACTTTGCACGCGCGCCAGAGAAGTAACAGTGCTGAAACACTCCCGCTGTTGCAACTTGTACCTGTCTCCCTACTTTGTGCAACTTGTGCCTTTCGTGCACTGCACCGTGGAAAGGAAGCGTTGTATCATGGGGAGTCTTAATATATTTTTCAGTATACAAATTTCAGCATTGCGCTATTTAATCGAACTTAAATGCGATTCTTGTCCAGAATTCCTGTGCTGTTTTGTGATTTACACCTTTTCTGCACCGTATTAAGATAAGTAATCGTTGGAGACATTGGGTTTTCCAGTATGTTGTTCAGTATACAATACTCTAACTATGTATACGGGAAGCGCGTATGCCATAATGCTGTTACTGCCCATAAAATTCATTTTATCTTATCCTTATGGAACTATGAACCATAATGTTTACATAACTTTATTGTACAAGATTTTTCTCTAAGCCTAGAAGATAGACCACCCAACTAACATAAAGTGGGCTGTATGTGAGAGCGTTGCATGAACGAGCAGGACGTGGAATTTTCTTTACTTTAAGATAAATTATTATTAAATGTCCTGGGTACATTATGTTTATGACTTCGAATAATAGATTAAGCAAATAATAAAAAAAACTGTAAGAGATTCGTATTTCAAACACCAAAACAGGAAACCTAACACTATTTATATTTTAGTTGGGCCACTAGTTGAGATTTGCTGAAACGTGTAATTTAAATTGTCCAGTAGAAAAATATCATACCGAAATGGAGAAACAAAAATGAACTTTGAAATCTAAGGTTGTTAAGTAATTATTTCTTTCTTAATGAATCGAGTACTCCATAGAACACGAATGTTATACACCAAAGACAAGAGAAAACATATTTTTCTATCAATACTTGAAAATGGGGCACAATACTAATGCTTTATCATTTCTAATAATGATATTTATGGTTATCATTTAGAAAGATGTTAGTGGCAAAATACACAAAATATGTTGCGTGCGAAGTTATAGTAAATGCAATATATATAACAAAGGCAGAAAAGGCTCCTTGAGTATCATACGGAGAATTTCTCTCTCCAGAGAAAATATTTGTGGGGGTGTGTGCATGTGGTAAACATCGATACGAGTATGCTTTGTTTCGAGCAGCCGTCTACCTTACTTGGTAGAGTGTTGGTTTTATATTCGGTAGGTCGTCGGTTCGGTACCACCTGCTGACTGTCCTAGCTTAGGTTTTCCCATTGTTTCCCTCAGTGTTTTCCTCAATACGCCAGGCATGTACTGGCATACGTATCGTTACACCAGGCTGGTACCTTCATATCAGTTATACCAGGCTAGTTCCTTCAATGTATGACCTGGCAGACTCAATACCGCGTTTCACCCAATCTTATCACAAAATTATCTGTAGGTGCCTAAAAGCTATAAATGAAATCCAAATTCAACGAGTATAGTAAACCTGTCTCTCAGGCCGCTAGTCCTTTCATTATTCAATGTTAAGTTTCCATAAGGCGTATTTAGCTTTGGAAACAAAAACTAATAAACGTATATTAATTTGCAAATATTCATATGAATTGCTGTTCTTCGCTCTACACTACTTATACATCCACTTCGCCAAATTTCAGTTGCATGCGCTATAAATTACAAATGTATGTACGTGTATGTTTATTCTCAAAAAGCAGTTGAGTTTTAGATGGAAAATCCCATAACAATTTTATTTAGCTTTAATCTTTTCATCCACTACAGCTATGCATTTGATATTTTGTACTGTGATAAATAACATGTTACATTATCATATCTATAGCATTATTTCAACATATTATTTACCATTAAAAATATATTTAAACATATAATTGATACCGGGCCGACACGAATCGCGCCTAAATGTGATTTATGACTTTCGCAGATAAAGAAAACCCAAAGGTAGCTCGTGTGTTGTCCCTCGACTCCTTCCAGCTTCTTTTCAAGCTAGCCTTAATACATCTGGTACTCAGCCTTTTCTAGATGGAAAGTTGGTGACAATTATTTTCTATTGGTAATAATTTGGTTGAACTAAGAACCTCGTCTGCAGATGCATGAACAAAGAGTGAGAGAGTAGGAAGAAATTGAGTATGAAACAGAGCGATTGTGAGGTATTTCCTTGCCCGAGGCATGTATAAAATGTATTTATTGGAATTTTATTTACTTTAATTTTAATATATTGTATAGGAATTGAAAAAAATATCCGTAACAATGAGCATGCCACTTCCGATGTTTTTAATAAATTATGCGAAAAAATATTATAAAAACTCAAATTGTCTGTGCGTTAAAAAGAAAACGAACGGTTTTTTAATCTGCCAAAATTTTATTTCGCCCTTTTTACATTTGGAGCTTTTCCTTTCATATAATAGTTTCCGACGCCCCCGATTTTTCCCTCCCCCTCAGTCTCGGCAGCTGAGGCAGGTACCTTACTCACCTCACCCCCACTACGGCACTGGTGTGAAGTATTGTGTTGTATGGAATTGAATTACATTATATCTATAGCCTTTGGGCCAGAGCTAAAACCGGATCACAGACCGGTCCAGAATCTGATCCGTTTCAGCTCTGGTAGTCGGCCACGGTCTAGTCAGTAGGTACTATCGTGGCATTTGGTTCGTGCGACTGAGTGTGTTGTTTTGAGTAGAAACATGGATTTTACGAAAGAAGAAAGAGAAAAAGTTAGAAGCCTTTGAAATGTGGACTTGGAGAAGAAGGGAAAATATAGCTGAACACAGTACATGCGTAAGTGCTGAAGAGAGTAGGTGAGAGATTAACAATACTGGAGCCAATAAAGAATAAACTGGTTAGGACATAGATTACGCAGAGATTGTATACTGAAGAATGCTTGAGAAAATAGGAAGAATCAAACTCCTTGACAGTAGGAAGATAAATCATATGCTGAGATAAAATGTAAAGCACAAGATCGGGATGAATAGCGAGGGCCTAGCTTGCGTCCACTGAAAGACCTGTTGCTTTTGACAAAACACTGATGATGATAATGATTTGTGTTACGAAGTCATATTTTTCAGATCCTGAATTGGATTCAATTGTTATCGTCTTAAAAGGGCTGTGAGATTCTACGAATGGGACCTACAATTTTTGGTAAAGTTGGCTCCGAACCAGGGCTCGAAATGGACGGGAGCAGACCCGAACGCCGTTCTAGTTCGAGAATTTCTGGAACTTTCCTCTTCTGTCTCGTCAATATAGTAGTCATAGACAAGAGAGGGACAATAGCATAACAAAGGTAAAGGTAAAAAGTTCCTTTTCTTGAATATTTCCATTTCAAGCCCTGCTCCGAACCACTTCGTTCAATGGGCTTCAGCGGGAATTGAACTCGTGACCACACGCACAGAAAGTGGGCGCGCTAATCTATATTTTTATTTGTTTTTTTTCTGCCTAAACGGGCTTCACTGATTTCCACTGCTATTTTTCGATTTACCTGTATAGACTGGTACCATTAGAACTGAGTTAAAATCACACACACAAACTCTTCCTGACAAAGGTAACAAAATCAAGGTTCACAAGACTTGGAACAACAACTCGGTGTCGGTTCTTCGGCACTATTGAAAACAAGCTGTTGAAATTATGGGCCTCTTAAACGTCATGGCAATTGCTTTGTTTTGGTTTAAATATTCTTATTCTTTGTATTGTAATTGGCAGCTTCTTTATTACCTGGCATTCATTATCTTCATTTTAATTACTCTATCTGATGATGATGATGAATGTTCAGTAGAAACATTTCAAATACACATTTCTTTCATTTTAAACACTTTTGACTGCATTTTACCCAATATACTCAATTTTGCCTGCGTGCTGCGCAATATGACCCATTGGCCAAATTGTGCAATATTGACCTCTTTACTTTCTCTGGTGCCTGCTAGTTTACAATGCAATTCATTGCTTCACACACATTTAATGTTCGCGTATGCTAACATAGCTATATTATCCATGCATTATACTGATTAGGGTTACAACAAAAGATACTGAAAAGAACATTTATTTACTTTGGTAAAGAACAGCATTTTCTTTTTCGTTTGCTCAATATGCCAATTCAACTGGAGCTGGTGCCGCTCACTAGCAAACAAATGAGTCGCGGAAAAATACTTTCTTCTTTGATGAGGATATAATATACGGTAACGTCTAGTAGCACCAAATCAGCAGAGATCTGGGGGCTAGGCCATATTGAGGATCCGGGCCAACATCTATGCACTAACCTTGTATCAAATTGGTTAACTTATTTTGTGTTTAATTGAAGCGTACTTGTGGCAATGAAGAGAAGTTTCTTTGGTCATGAAGAGTTCACAGACTACAAACATATGAAATTTGAGTTTATATCAGTAGAACAGAACTTGACGACGGGTCAATATGTATTCCGTTCCGGGTTACCACATATAATCTGCAGCTACTGACAATTAATTATTTCTTTCTCCCTAAAAAAATATTCGTGCAAAATATCACTAGACTGTCGTACCAAGTACAATGACAAGAAACCAGCTTAGTTTGAAGAAATATATCTCTACTATAGAAAATTATGTAGTGAAGAGTTACCGCATTGTGATATGGTGCAATGTACAGTTGAATGAGATTTATTTGTTTTACAATATTAATTTATTTAATTCGATTTTATCTTTATATAACGTTAAGAAAGTGAAAAAAAAGTGTTAAACGTTTGTTTCAATGTTTAGTGTATTGCATATATTGGCTACGAAGTTCACGAGTTTCTCGCTAGATGTTGCTACTACATCAATGCTGTTTTCAAGGTATAAACTTAAATGAAAGATACAGTAATCAGTTTATTGTTTGACATTATCGACAGAATGTAATTTAACTTCATTTAAAGATATTATTTAATGAGAAGTATTGTATAATAATGTACTCTTGGTAATTAAGTAATGTCTCGCAATCAATTTATAAGTCAAGTAACTTAAAGACGCATGTCAGGAAACGATATGTCCAAGAAGAAACCTAGCCTAACTGTGGATAGTTAACGTGCTCACGATGATCTAGTGTTGCATACGCATTAGTGAGAAGCAGTACGTGTACATCCACAATAGGATTGACGGCACTTCTCAGTGTCGGAGGGTGTGAGCAAATCTGAGCTCTATTTTTGCAGTCATTATACAGACTGATCATTTTTTTTTTCATCATCTTCATCATGCCAAAGGACAATCTAACAAACATCAGCTTCCATCTGTGGTACAGAAAACATCATCTCCAGTAACTCCAAAATTTTCCAAGTCTTAGAAACACAAACGTAGCACAGATCAGTTGTCGAATGCTAGTTCACGATCTCAATCACCGACCGTTCATCATCCTGGCAGTTCGAAGTTACCTCCTATGAAGAAATCGCATAGACTGAGCAGCTCCGACAGTGATTCTGATCATCAAATGCAGGACTCTGACCACGAAACGAATAGTTACCACACTTCTAATCGTTCATCATCTGAATCTCTTCATGCTTATCTCCTGACAAACTTTGACACTAGATATCAAACTCCAAAACTACTTCTGAACAGATTTCTGCAGTATGTACCACGAGCCAACATTTCTCAAATAATACCAACAAGGAACGGCATTATCATCAAGTCTCCTAACTCTACTCTAGCCACAACTATCAGAAATAAGTACAGTTTTGAAATATTTGGCTCCAAAGCTCAACTTACACCCGTGAACAGCAAACCAATCCATCAACAGCCACCACCTCGTAGATCTCCTGTGGTTTCTGTTGTCATTCGTGGAGTTGCTCCCGACATCTCAGATTCAGAAGCAGAGCAGGAATTGCGACTTGAAGGTCACACTATTACCAAATGCATCAGGATTAAAACTCAACAAGGCACTCCCAGTTACATGGTCAGAGTACTTACCAACCATCAATCCACTATAGACAACCTCCTTGCATCTGGAGCTTTCATCTACAAAAGGAGATACAGAGTTGAGCCATCACGTACTACACCACCATTACCGTTAAGATGTGAACACTGTCAATCATATAACGTGCATCCGACCAACAAATGTCCTAACACTCCAACTTGTGGATACTGCTCAGGAAAACATAAGACAAAAGACTTCACATACTTACAACATCCACCTAAATGTGCCAACTGTGACGAACAACATCCATCTTTCAGTTATAAGTGCAAAGGACGTCCTGCAATAGAACCAGACAAACCAGCTTACATCGCCCACTTACGTCTTCCAAAAGAACCAACACCTCCTCAGTCAGCCCAGCAACCAATCAGCATAGAGCAACTGCTCCGTTTCTTAACCACCACCCCCTTCAGAATCTCTTTCCATTTGATAGGGAAAACGCCCTCCGAGAAATCCAATACGCTGCACAAGAAATCTTCAAACTCACACTTCACGCAACATACTCCGGACCATATGTTCACTTCTCTATCCCACATCCCAACCCTGGTTAAACAGCAGCAGAATCATCACTGACTTTTCATATCATATAACTCACACTTCATCACCATCTTTGCACAGTAACCATCAATGTAAGACAAAGGGCCCATCTGTCTACCATAAATTCCTAGATTAGCCCCTAGAAGAGAAGATTTATCAATCACTTGTACTCTTTATAAATGTTGTGACGTTAATTTCAATTCATGCTCATATTTTCATTAATAACCCAACCATAATGATTATAAGCGCAAAGCTTATAATATCCAAGTAATCGATGCAGCTCAATAAATGATAATAAAGTATTCATACCTCCCTTAGACCATCCTTCCTTATACACATTCCATTATCCCTTCACTCCCCTTTCCTATAAAGAGGGAATGGGTGCTAGTCACATTGGTGGCTAGCAATTTGTAAAAAAAAAAAAAACGATATGTCATAACTTAACCTAGCCTATCCGGGATTCGTTAGCTTGCTACCGATGACCTTGTGTTGCAATACGCACAGGCGAAAAACGCAAGTGTGCAGTCTCAATAGGACTGACGGCAATGTTCAGTGCTGGAGGGAGAAGTTAGATTGGGAAAAGCAGTAATTGTACAAAGACTGATCATCTCGCTTTTCATTTCCTGGACTTGACGTTTACTGCAGAAACTTGACTGAGTTTTCTTTCGTTCTGGGCTTCGGCCCTATAGATGCAGAGACTATCTAATTCCGGAAGGACCCCTTTGGGCCCGAAGGGGAACAAGGGATCCATCCATGGAAAAGACCTATCATCATCTCTAAAGCGACGCAGTGATACTTCATTGTCTCCAAAGTCCAAAGAACCACGCTCTATATCTCGATCAAGATCTCGCGCACCACCAGGCAATGCTTCTCACGATTCAATCTCCATGGACGTTCAACAGGCTACCACATCATCAAGGACAAACTCAACTTCTAACCTTGCTTCGTCTACTATTTACAGTTTTCTTCTTGAAAACGCTGATCCAAAATTCCGGACACCAAACCTAGTTTTACATCAACTTCAAAAATATCTTCCTCGAGCCGATATCCATGGAATTATATTTACTAAAAATGGAATCATCATAAAATCCATGGATGAACAGGTTGCTCACAAAATCAGGAACAAAATCTCGTTCGAAATCTTCGGTCCAAAAGCCAACATCCAGTCTTTAAATCCTTCATCAAAGAAACAGCCACCGCCTTCAAGAAAACCACCAACACTTTCAATAGTTATCAAAGGAGTTCCGCTTGACTACACCGATGAAGAAATCACTGATGAACTACGCTATGAAAGTTTCGAAATCAAACGCTGTATCCGCGTACTCTGTGCAATTGGACCTACATATCTAGTTAGAGTACTTTCTGATTCTCAAGACACAATAGACGACCTTCTTCTAAATGGAGCACCTATCTATAGACACATTCACAGAGTAGAACCATCCAAAACATCATCTCCTATACCTATTCGCTGCGAACGATGTCAAGCATACAATCAGCACCAGACCAAAGATTGCCCAAATACACCTATCTGTGGACACTGTAAAGAAAATCACGCAACTTCTAATTGTAAAATTCTTCAGAAACCTCCTTCCTGCAATACCTGCAGTCAAAATCATCCAACCTATAGCTAAAAATGCCAACAACAACCTGCACCAGACCCAGAGAAACCAGAATTGACAGTACCAATCAGAACCACCGACAAACCAACCACACCGGATAACTCTCTAAAACATCCAATCGCCATAGAGGATCTCCTTCGTTTCACAACAGTTGTATTACAGAACATTCATCCATTCCAACGTCATCACGTCCTCAACCAAATCACTACGGCATCAAAATCAATCTTCGGGGTAGAACTCAACGCCACGTATTCTGGCCCATATGCTCACTTCAACGTCAAATCTCTCGAAAATGCATCTGACTATGGACTTTAGGATTATGAGCTTAGTATTAACTTTCCTATTTCTCAATATTAGGACTATTCACAAACATAAATTAGTCTTCGAACAACTACTTCGAGAAGAGCACGTCACAGCCTTCGCACTTAATGAAACTTTCCTTACTCCTCCACAATTACTCAGAATACCAAAATACGCACTCTTTCGTTCTGACTGTCCGCAGCAAATAGTTCGAGCCAAGGGAGGCACAGCAATAGGCCACTATAGCACAATTACATCTCGATCTCACACAGTGCCTCCTCAACTGTATCTTTCAGAACACACTATTGTCACTATTTCTACAAAAGGAAGAGCCATCACTCTATGTACCATCTATATCCGCCCCGGTCATCCAATTCCTTATGAGTTCTTTCAATATATTGATAATCATTTCAGACACTATCTCGTAATGGCTGACGTCAATCTCCATAGTAGGTCCAATGCAGAAAAACAACAATTTAGACAGTATGTGAGTAACACGCTAAACGCCAGACTTCACGATCTACCATCACCATCCAGACCGATATCAAATTCTTCCCCAGATGTTGTCATCAGCTCTTCATCATTGACTATAGTCAATCTCAGAGTACTACCTCCTTTCGGAAGCGATCATGCACTTATTCCCTTAGACATTCCTGCACCAAACACCAACAAGCCAGAAAAACAAATCATGAAGCACTTTGACTATACCAACGCAGATTGAACATCATATCAGGCAGACATAACAAAATCACTGCAAGAGTATACAGGACCAGAAACAGAACAAGACGTTTACGATATCATTGATCACCTCACTTCCGCCAGAGACCAAGCTACAAAAAATAACATTCCACTAAAGACACGACAACGTCATAAGCCACCAATACCACCACAATACTTGCCTATCATTTCAGCATCTCGCAGAGCATTCAGAGACTACGCACACACCCAAAATCCAGAGTCATTAAGACAGCATAGACGTTGGAACCGCATGATCTCAAACTACCTTGACGCCTAGAAACGACGCAGCTGGATCAAAACATGCAATTATCTTTCATCATTGAGTCATCCAACAAAGTTCTGGACAACATTTCACCAATTAACAGGCAAATACAAGCGTACCACCCACCCTCTCATTTCCGATGACCAACCTCTAACTACTGACGAAGAAAAAGCTGACACCTTCGCAGATTTCTTCCAAACCATCTTAACCCCAACCATCACTCTTTACCGCACAGCTCTTCACAATAGAATTGAACATCTCTTCACTAATCAACTACCTTATTTACAACCAAGCACACAGCACCATCTCGAAGATACACTTCTTACATCACCCATCATAGCTAATGATATTAAAACAGTCATCCATTCGAAACGCAACACAGCTCCAGGATTTGACAATATAACATACAAGCTTATCAAATCAGCTCCCCGCATTATTCACACACTATTAGCAACAGTATACAATTTCCTACTTCGAACATGCTATTACCCTCAGCACTGGAAAGTCTCCAAAGCACTTCTTTTCATCAAACAAAACAAACCTCCTAGCAACCTTTCATCCTACCGCCCTATCCAGCTAACATCATGTCTCAGTAAAATCTTTGAAAAGATCCTGGTCCGCCGCCTTCATGAACATCTCAACGAACACCACTTACTACCTATTCATCAAGCAGGCTTCCTTCCCCAAGTAAGCACATTAGATCAACTTCTTTGTTTATCCAATGCTATCACCAATCATTATAACACTTTTAAACCTTCATGTTTACTGCTTTTAGACCTGGAGAAAGCTTTCGATAGAGTCTGGCATGCTGGACTAAACTACAAACTTCATTCCTTTAATCTTCCTGACTCTTATATTCGTCTCATTTCCTCCTTCTTATCTACAAGACTCACGTACATCAACATAAATTCTACTCTTTCTCATCCTATTTTTCTCCATTGTGGTGTCCCTCAAGGTTCTGTTCTTTCACCCTTATTATACATCATGTATGTTTCAGACATGCCTCCACTTCCACCATAGTATGCTGATGACACAGCCTTTCTTACAATTGGAAACTCCATTCACGCCATAAACACAACCCTACAACCTGCTGTCAATACCTTCACAAACTGGTGCACAAAATGGAAATTGACTATAAATGCACAGAAAACACAAGCACTCATCATTCTTGCAACTCGATGTCGCTCTCATATTCACCGCAATCCCAGTCTTTTTAACATCACAATAAATGGAACTCCTGTACGACATCATCCTCAGGCCACCTATCTAGGCGTCATCTTCGATACAAAACTATCTTGGAAGCCACATATGCAGAAAATTCGTAAACAGGCTACACAACGTCTTAATGTACTGAAACGGTTGGTGGGTAACTCATGGGGCTTACATGCTCCGACTGTAATCAAAACGTACAAAGTTTTCATACGCCCTGCCTTAACGTATGGTCAGACCAGTTGGATCGCTGCTCCAAATGACCTATATGACCGCCTTGCCATTTCCGAAAGACATGCTCTGTTATTGGCCTACAGAATCAAACTTCCTTCTCCAACTGCAGACTTATACCAATGGATGGACTTTCCTCGAATCACAGAATTTCTAGAAAAAACTCCGAACAAAATACATCACAAAGGCAATAGCAGAAGGAAAGACACTATTTCTTGATACTTTCCAACTAGATGCCATCCACGACTCGCCTCCAAAATACACCTATACTCCATTGCAGCACTTACTTACCATATATTCTCATAGCCTAGACCATAACGACCCGCTTCAACCAGAACTTGCTATATATCACCCAAACCATCTTTCACCGCACGTTTTTCCATCACAGCAATAGTGTTTCATCATTGTTTCTAACAAGGGTTTAATTTGTCTTCCATCAGCTTCGAGCAGCCCCGAAGCAGAAAATAACCCAACATTTGTCTCTCTAACTCTCTGATAGTGTTTGTCTCGTGAAAGTGCACTGGATACATGTATCACGTCACCCATTACAAAACATTTATATCATGTAAATATGTCATGTCTCTCTTCCTTATTCTTAAATATTGCATTTGGTTCGTTTTTACTTCATATATAGCCTATATACTTTTTATTTCCATTGTTATTGTATAAATAATTTTGTCTATTGAAACCTTTTGCTAAATATGTATATGTTTTGATATTATATGGTATCTGGTATTTGCTGTGTGTTATTCATCACAGGACGAAACAACTCCAGAAATCTCACTGAGGATTGGGAGCCAGGAGACGCGAAGAAATCATAAATATGAAGTGATGCCAAACTTGATGACCCAAATAAAATTTATAAATAAAGATAGCCTAAATTCCCAAACTGCCCACTATAATAAACTGAAAACCTCCTTTCAAATAAATCCTCTTCCCAAAGAAAGGGTGTACCCCTTTGAATGGTTTTGACGAAAAAAAAAGATATTTATACAAAGCAACTCAATCCTATCCCAGCTGTGGCTTTTGTTAATGTATATCCGAGGATCTCGTGTAGCAGACGCACGAGGGAGAAGTGTACATATACGACCATAATAGGATTGACGGCACTATTGAATGTCGGAGGGTGCGAGCTATTTAGAAATATTTTACAATCATTACAGTGTGAATGAGCATCATTCATTTTCTCATTGACTGTGTTTACTACTCCATTTCATCATGTCTAACATCCATAAATCTTCAGGAAAACATCAGTTGCCTCCAGTTGTCCACAGCTTCTTCATCAGTATCAAAATCATTGGGAGCAACACCTAAACACAAACGCATCACCGATCTCCTTTCAGTAGCTAGTTCCAGATCTCGGTCACCAGACCAACGTCGCTCAGCCAGTTCAAAATCTCCACCGACCAAAAAATCTCACCTTCATATTATTTCCGATTCTGAATCTGACAAAGAAATGACCATCTCTGACTCTGACCATGCCGACCATCAGGCTTCTAATACTTCAGTACCAGCTATGCATTCCTTTCTTCTAACCAACTTTGACAGCAAGTATCAAACTCCAAGATAACTTTTCTATCATCTACTCAAATATGTTTCTCGTGACAGCATCAACAGAATCATACCTACTAGGAACGGAATCATTATTCAATCACCAGACATCAATCTTGCCAAAGCTATCAGAAACAAATCCAGCTTTGAGATTTTTGGACTACATGCTCAACTCACTCATCTGGATAATAAGAAGCCGCTTCGTCAACCAATTAAAACTGGAAGGACATGTCATGACTAAGTTCATTCGTATCAAATCCCAGCAAGACACACCAAGCTACATGGTCAGAGTTCTAACTAATCACCAGCAGACTATAGATAACTTACTACAAAACGGAGCCTCTATTTACAAGAAAAGATACAGTGTTGAACTATCTCGTACTTCACCACAGCTTCCATTACGATGTGAACGTTGCCAAGCATATAACTGCCACTACACCAAAAACTGTCCGAACGAACCAACATGTGGATACTGAACTGGTAATCACCACACAAAAGACTGTTCTAACCTACAAAATCCGCCTAAATACATGTAATGAATCTCACCCTACCTTCAGCTACAAATGTAAGACGACCTACCCTCACTCCCGACACACCTATCTACATAGTACCTCTCCGTGTTCCAGAACAAACCACACAGCAAACACCCATTTCCTCAGTTCAACAGCCAATCACCATCGAACAAGTTATCTCCTTCCTTACCTTAATATTCCAAAATATATTTCCTTTTGACCGGGCCAGTATCCTTAGAGAAGTCACCCATTAGGTCAACGAAATTTTCAAAGTGAAAGTTTCAAGCAACGTATTCTTTCCCGTATGTCTACTTTTCCGCTAAACCACTCACACCTACGTAACACCTCATGCTCTGACAGAACTCGTTGTCATCACATTTAATTCACTCACTATTCACCGCCATTATAAGCACAGGGACCATCAATGTTGTGCAAGGGCTTCACCTGTTTCCCATTTTAGTCTAGAGTCGGCCCCTAGACAAGAAGATTGTCAGTCATCCGTCTTAAATGTAAAGTGTCGTGGCGTCTAATACCACCTCATCCTCATCTTTCATCTCACAATCATCTTTAATCATATCAAAAAAATGATTATAAGCGCAAAGCTTATAATGTATAAGATTAAAGATTTAATAAAATAACGGATAAAATAATATTGCTATCATCCCTTAGCCCATCTGACTGACTCGTCCTTAATATCCATAATTACCTGACCCCTCTTACCCAAAATAGAGGGCTTAACCGTCTGAATTGTGCCAGATCCGCTAGCAAAAAAAAAACGATATATAGAGAAAATCTTTTACCCCCTAAATAAATAACAATATTTTTATTTCGTGTTTTCTTTATTTTCGTTTAAGGGAGACGCTATTATAGTTCTGCCGAGGTCGGCTGAAAAGCACCGGAGTAGTTCTTATATAAGTGGCTCTGCGCGTTTGTCGCCCACACTGCGGGGAGCAGATTTGGGGTACTTTTAAAGCTGAATTAGCACTGCGTCCGAACTCAACAAAGAACCAGAAACGACCTGAAATTAAAAGATTTGTTGTTTTGGGTACCACGTAATAACTATAAATCAAGGACATTCAAAGGACCCATTACAGTATGCGTAGGAAGTTAGAGTGTATATTAGTATTACTATCCGCTATAGGATTTGGCCCTAAAAATTCCCCATATACGACTGAGCTACAGGATGCAAATCTACTTACTAAACTCTGCTCAACAAGCTTTGTAGCCTTAAAATCATAATATCATAAACTATTTAACGCAACATTTCTAAACACTGTTTGTGATCATGAACGACTAGATATCATTAGTAATTAGCGTCCAGAGCATTTCTAGTCCAGTCACATGTCAAAGTTTGTGACTAACGTTCAGCATAGGTAGCTACACAATCACAGTTCTCCTGTATTCAAATTGTCGCATCTTACTGCATTAATGTAAGCACGATTGAAGTAATTAGAATATGCTTTTGTGTTTGCGTAAGTTACATAAAACAGTACTGGAAGTCCCATTCAATTAATTGTATCTTAACTTAGTGCTGGAAATGTATGAAACAAGACAATGTGGGGAAGCAGGTAATTTTGCTATTCCAAGCTGATGTGAGGTTTGTCATTAAAGCAGCTTGTGAGAATAATGTTTTAAGGAATAACATGTGCTTAGCAAGAGCAACATTCATCTTGGGAGAAATGGTTACTTTCAGGGAAATTGTACCTCTTCGAACTGTATTGCAAAATAATGTAATGTTTGTAAAAACACTTTTCGAAAACGGATGTCAACCTAAAAATTTGAGGCAAAACAACCATAGTATTTGCACAGCTTCAAAGTTCATAGCACATCTGATTTATTTCAATGCGATTGAAAGGTAGAGTAAAATATTATGGGAAATTTTGTATCACGTTCGATGCTAAATTAGATTTCACTTCTCCCTTCAGCCCATTTTAACTTTTTAGATAAACGCTAACTATTTAAATTTATTTAGTTTCTCCATTATGTCATTCCGATTTGTTTCCTTAAGCTTTCTTAAGCATCTCTGTTTCGACTTATTATGTTTTCCTCTGTGTTCACCTGTATAACTGTCTCATCGCAAGTATTTACTAAGTAATTACACATCGGTTTTACATTGTGTTGATTCTATATTATCCTCTATTAAATCTATATTGAGCGTGTACGAAAAGCTGTTCCAAGTTTTCCAAAAATACTCATCCATTTTTAGAGTATCGTACTCTAAGGCAAAGTTAAACATTAGAGGTGAAAGGCTTCACTTTGTTACAATCCGAAGCAAACCTCAAAATTATATTAGATATGATTACATACACGTATTCAGCTTAGGGGGCGCTCAGACGTAACGTCTCTAGTTGAAAAAGTTCCCTTCAGAATTCATAATCGTATTAAAAATCTATGATATTGTAGAATACTTTCCTTTTGATAGAATCATACGATTCCTTAACATAAATCAATAGCTACAAAATCTTCACTTTTATTCGCATTTCTTTTCTAATGTTTGCCAAAAGTTTAATATCTGGTTCATTGTACATCATTTCTTCTCATTCCATATTCGTTTATCGACTAATTTAATTTGTGTATGTTTGGGCGTGCTAGCAGAATATTACTCAACATTTTGTAGCATTTTGAGAGTAATGAGATTTTGCTGTAGTTATTAGAACTTGATCACCTATTTCTATAAACCAAAATACTGCAGCGGCTTTCCATTCTTTTGGAAGCTCCTCCTTTCTCTGTATAGTAGTTGTTACTTTATGCAGTTTCTTGAACAAAAATAAACATATAGTTTAACATACCACTTATAAATTCATAAAACGTCGGCCACTCCATCGGTTCACAGTATGGAATACCCCTTTTTTCTGAAAGTAAATAATAATTTGAAAAATAAGTGAAATGGTAAACTTAGTAAAGAAGCCACAAAAACATCGCAAATTCTAATCTGATCACATATTTGATGTGATGCTACAACATCATAATTTCAAAATCTTTAAGAATACCTTTTTGAGTACGTTTAAATTCTAAAATAAAATTCTCGTAACGCTCTTCAGTAAATTGTATACTAATTCGGACTATTACTTAGTTATAATTTAATATTTGCAATCCGTAATTAAAGTTTTTAATACTTAGATTTCAATTGAAAATATACATAATTTCTTATTAGAGGAATTTATGTACAAGTAAAATATATTTTACGATGGTAGGTAATTCGAATAATCGTAGTAAGTCGTTATTTTCTTGTCGTATGTATTCAGACATCTGTAATTAAATTTCTGTTTTACTTGTAAATCAATCATAACACTTCACAGCAGATAGTCAGTGTCTTATACTAAGTAGAGAGAAGTGAAAGATCTTAGAAATATTAATTTTCTAAAGTGGTAAATTGGTGACCAAATACGAATTTGCTGTTTCTCTTTCTGGGAGAGAAGGATCACTTAGACAACCTATTCAACTTTTACACTAAACACAAAACAGATAGATACAAAGAAAAACATTCTCCTAAAAAAAATCTTTTTGTATTTTAACCCCTTTGTATGTTATTTATCTTCCCGTTTTTCTCTACCTACTGAGTCTTCTGCGTCAGATATTCTCGCTTTTTGTTTCTGTATCCGAGTTAGGTGTTTCGTTTCGCGTTACTATAGTGGTTGGGATTTGCTTCGCTTTTATTACTTAGCCATAGTTGCCTTGCTTGTTTTCGTTCCTCATGAAGCTTAAGGCATTCTTCTCCAAACCAAGGTTTGTTTTTGTTGTTTCTGCTCACCTACACGTTCCTTCGCTGCGCTCTTAAGTGTTTCACGAATTTTCTACCACTTCTTACTTACATCAGTTTCATTATTAATAGCATCATTATTCTTACTCGAGTCGGCTAGGATTTCGAACCTATTTGAGAGGTCGTGTTGGTAATCTGCTTTTATGCTCGGATTATTTAATCGTTTTACTTCGAATTTCAGTTGATTTGACCCCTTGCTTTCTCTGTTCGCGATGCATAACTTTTCCCTTACTTTTGTGACCACTAATTGATGGTCAATGTCACCTTCCGCTCTTCTGTACGACCTAACATCCATTATGTTGGTGTGTCTTGGTCTGTCTACTAATACGTTATCGATCTGGTAGAGATTTTTGCCATCCGGAGATAGCAATGTGCATTTGTCTATGTCTTTGTGTTCGAAGCACGTGCTCTTTACTATTAGGTTTTTCGAAATCGCAATAGTTATCAGTCTTTCTTCATTGTTGATGGTCTTTTCGTGAAGGCTGTAATTGCCTATTGTAGGTGAATATTTTTCATCCCTCCCTGCCTTTGCATTGAAATCATCCAACACAATTTTCAAATTATACTTCGGCATTCGGTCAAACAGCCTGTCTAGCTCATCGTAGAGTGTATCTTTGTCGTTATCAGTAGCCACCTCAGCTGCAGCATACACGTTTAATAAAACCGTGTTACCCAGTGAGACCAAGTGACCTCTGTAAACTTCTGTTGTACTAGATGCAGGTGTCTGTCTGAAGTCTGTCTCTCCGCGAAGACACAATATGAGCTGTAGCTAGGCTCAAGTAATAGGCGCTGGGATCATGACTTCGAACTTGGTCTCTTCTGCCTTTAACCGGAGTTGTAGGATATCTTCTACTGTTCTCCAAGCGACTTCGTGAATCGCACTGCGTCGATGAACAATTGACTATGTATGTTCTTTTCTCTGGATGATGGTAAGAATAAAGTTCTGATGTTGGCAGTACTGGAGGGTGAAAACGAGAGCCGGAGTAGAGCCGAGTCATAGAAACCTGGCCCTTGTCTCAAATTCATGTTTAAGTAAGTCCCAGTCAATCACAGCTGACTAGCTGAGTGATGTATGATGGTCACTGATCATATGCAGTGGTGATGAAAGCAATTATAGCCAGTAAGAGAAGAGTGGTATTTGTCATCCATCAATCACGTACTGATCATAATCATTCTGAGCTATTCGAGATGTGTGAATGTAATTTGATATTCTCATAATACTTCTAACTGAACTGACTTATTGGGATTCCGGAGCTGTCTTTTGGCGTGATGTTGGTCTTTTTAAATTCTCATATTCCATATTGAATCATTGCAAACTTGTTGAATCTCGCATTACAATTGAAATAATATAATATACTCCTGCAACTTACAAAGATGAGAAATACCATTTATATTACACAGCGAGTGCAATACTTCAGATGATTAATTTAAGAAACCAACCGTTTGTTTACAAAAACTAAATATAGTTATACATTTTTAATAAATTGATATGCCTTATATCTAGACGGCATTACACTGCATATACTCAGTTAACCGATTAAAGGCCGCATGAAATAACTTCGTGAAGCGCTTTCTATTTACTTGCGGTGCAATTGTACCAGATGAACTATATACACAAATATGATTTATGAAATAACGATGAAAAAAAATCAATACATATGGAAAAGTATGCACAATTATCTACAAGATTATTTTTTTTTATTTTTGGGTTTTTCTGCAATTATGATTTTCTGTAGTGTTGTTCAATATGTTTTCTTGTGGTAACGTTATCTAAAGTTTTGAGTCTAAGTACTTGATATAAACACATATAATAATAATCTTGCTAACGAAACTGTCTTGTACGGCTAGAGTAGAGTTAACTAGTCCAAAACATAATGGAAACGTATCATATTTACTAGAGCACTACGACAAACCTTTACTGTAAAAATTGTATCTGTTTCCGTCGGTTACACGTGGTGAGATGCAAACTATAACCCGTGGTTCCTGTCCATGCGATTAGTCTTTCCACAGCGAAAGAATGCACTGATGGACTGCACTTAAATTTCCTGGATGTGCCAATCACCTCAATTTGGACTGAAGAAACAACGCGCTCGTGTAATTGAGTGAATGTCGTGTTCAACTGGAACGCCATTCAGTGACCAAGTTTATCAATCGTGCTTTTTAACGAAGTGTAAAATAAATGTGAACCTTTAAGTACGTACACTGTAATACACTGTATGGTATATAGTAATACTGTATGATATATAAAACTCTTACTGTTCCGTTGATAAATTAATATATTGCTCCAGCCAACTTCTTATTGAATTCATTAAATACGTATGAAATTTCCCGTATTGATCTCTGCACGCAGTTCATCCCAGTGACGTAAGACAGCAAGGTGACGTAATATCTCTTGTTGAATTTGTAGTTGAGGTATCTTCTTTTGAGAAACCCAGGCTTTTGCACACTGAGTGAGGCGACCCTCAGCAGAAAGATTTAGCCTAGGGTAGTGGAAATACTCTAGCAAATTTTTATTAAGAGTAAGAAATAAAACCTGTTAAAATTTGACGAAGAATCATTTATTAAGACAAAACGTGCTAATAAAATAAGATGATCTATGTAACAAAATCTGTACAGAGCTTTTACATCCTTTTGAGCAATATACAACTTAGATGTATAATTTTCTTGGTTGTATACTTTAGCTCAGATGTTGGATACACCATTTATTATAGATGAAATTAAGGCGGCATTTTCCACATGTAAGCGACATCGTTCTCACGTCTATAACAGCATGCCTTATGAATTTTATGTGACTTTCAAGATTTTATACTTCCGTTTCTCCCTTAAATGTTCAATGAGTTCAGGGAAACTTATTATCTTTCTCCATTAATGAAATAAGATATACTTGAATTTTTTCCTTAACAGTCAAATCCCCGCACTTGTGATATTTATAGGCTAAACTTTCTCTTAAGTATCATTTATATATGTATATGTGTGTGTGTGTGTGTCGCAAAAAGATTAACTAAATGTATGGCAGTTTTATTTATCCCACCCAATACGACCATGTTACAAACTATTCCAATGCATGCTTATTGGGCAATATTAAGGTATTTTACTTTAGTATGCACGTAATAATATGGCTCACGCTAGCCTGTTTCTTTGGATTTCAGTAACGAATATGACCGTATAGACTACACATATATGATTCAAGTTCTTATACATTATGATATAGGTCCCGGCTTTATCATCATAGTAAAATCAATGTGTCGTGTTCGTACAACCTGTGTAAAGATTAATGGAGCTTAAACGAAACTTAACAGTTATAAAAGACGTGTTCTTCAAGGAGATCCACTTAATACCACTTTATTTAGTCTATATATTTCAGCTCTAATTCATATTCTTCATATTAAAGTTTATTAAATACCAGTCTGTAATAGCTTCTTAATTGTGCATTCCTATTTGGACGATGTTCACTGTTTTGTCAATGAATCTTCTATTCTTCCTCAAATACTAAGCAATATAAAACAATATACACAAATATCTAGTGGATTTCTTAGTATTATTAAATCTAAATTATTATTGATTAATGTAAAATGTACCAGTCTTTTATAAAGGTTTTTTGCTATTGATTCGCAACAGAATATTCTTTACGGCATGGAACTCAGCATTCTTTAATTTATATAAACAAAATGTTCTAATCTGTCCCCAAAAAACTGAAAGTAATCTTGTATCAGCAAACGTCAGGACGATAATTAAATCTTTAGGCACGTAATATAATTGTAAAACAATTTTTCGTAGCTTAATTTGTTATCTAGCACAGATTTCTCCTATTCCTATAGGGATAGCTCACCAAATCATCTTTATTTATTTATTTATTTATTTATTTGTGGAGACACCATATGTTTAAGGTTAAGTATCAACAAATGACTTTAGATTACGATATTGGAGGTATTCAGTTTTTAAATTTATAACACAAGCAAATGCTTTACTTGTACACCGTATTCTTGATTCTGTTTGAAATTATCGTGCATTATATACTGCAGCAATAGTAACATAATAGAAACGCCCCTTACCTGATTTGTGAATTCAATTTGATCAGAAAATAACCGTTATCTTTCCAACTGGAAGCAACTTGTTACACTGTATAGAGATTCCGAGAACCAGAGTTGGTTTTAAAGTCACGATCATAAAATTATATGTTGAGTTTAATCCGATCAGTAGAACCCTAGTAAAACTTATTGTGGGTGGTAAACCAGTGGTGAATATTTGTTTAAAGAAGTGAGGGGAATTTTAACTTGGTTTCTATGTCAAAGAATAAAGAAATTTTTAGTAGTGTGGATATTGAACCCGTACCTCCAACACAGCAAGCTGTTATTGTGCATCTGAACCAACCGATGGATTAAGAGACAAATTATATTAGAAGAGTGATTACTGCACGCAACTTGTTAGATGTTAAATATACGTGGTGAGTTGCCATTTTAAGTTGGAACTGAAATCGGCGGAAGTTACAGTCGGATTGAATACATTTTTTTCGAACGCGTAAAATTAGACCTTCCTTTAAGCTACAGGCAATCGCCATTGAAATTCATATAGAAGCTGAATGGCTTATTATTAGGAAAAGCTTAAATCAAAGTGTTATTTGAGAAGCGTCTGATGAATGAAATATTTCTTTACTCCGCTCAGAAATAGCAGAGCCCAGAAATAGCAGCAGGTATTGAACACCAAATTTGGATTGGTATATGTGTACATTTTCTGGCATCAACTAAACTTGCCTAAAGACTAAAATTTTACTTACAAATTGATACATTTTCAAAATTGTTCGTGTTCATTTGAGTGTGTTGGTTGCATTGGCTTAGATTGTTAAGGAATTCATACGTGAGAAGCCCAGTTGTCAACTAAATTATATATTTTAAATTCAGTGTATGCTGATATTAGTTAATAATAAAGGCTGACTTGCTCTTGCTGACTTGCTGATATGCTCTTTTAGGCACATTCATTTTTTTTATATTTTAATAAATTATTTATTTATATTTTATATTTAACATTATATATGTAATACAACTTTAAAAGGAGAAACATTTCAGTGAAACGAGGTTCTAACAAAACTAATTGCTGGGTATCGCATCAGGATGGCTCTTTTTACTTCTGCAAGACTGTTATAAATATTGACTATATAGTTCACTTGTTTCTGCTATATAAAAGTGTTAATTAATTATCTGATATATGTAAACAAAATTTATTTATGACATTTCTGTAATGGGCAAAATTGAGATAAAATGCCATATGTTGGCACTTTGAGCAACCTTTTCTTCAAACTATCATGTATGAAAAAAAAACATGCATACTCCGTCCATTACAAACCAATCCCCCAACCATATTCAATGCTGATTAAAGACTTTTGAAATGTTCTCCTGTACATCTAAACGTATATTGTAAATTCATTTGTATGCAAGAATCAAGAACAATTCAATTATTGGTAGTTTAATCTAAATTATGACGATAGGCAGCATGGATAAAATGAGAAGTATAATTGCCTATCGGGACATGTCCATTGTTGTTGGAAAGAGGGTTTATCGATTTAAAAGGATCTGAAAGCTATAATCTTTCAGATGACAAACTGTTTTAGATCTCATTCAATCTACTGAAGGTTCAATCTCAACATCTGTGTTGGCAAATCATGAATGCGATGGACTAAGCCACAGATGAGCCCACAAATTAGTTCCAGTGGAATTTTTCTTATTGGACTTGGCCCGATAGGCAACTGAATGGGTCAAATATTGGTAACAGAAGTAGACATACTGTTTTTAAAACTAAAACAGTAGATAAATAACAATTTGCTCATCCTATAAATTTCAATTTCAATTCTATCTCTAGCGTTTGATCATTCTCAGTTCAAGCCGATGTTCCTATGTTTAATTAGATTAGATTGATATAAAAGTTTTACTTACTTGGTAAAACGAAAGGAGTACAATTCAAGAATATCTCAAACAACTGTATGTAACAATCTGTGAAGCAGTTGCGTTGAGTGTATACTTTAAAATATTCCAGAGTTTTCTCTCCTTGATAGAAACATCCTCTTTTTTCATATGCGTACGACTTAAGACTCTCAGAAGTTCTAGTCACCTTTGGCATAATAGTAATTATGTTCAGAAGTGCTTCTAAGGATATTCTAGCATGAAAATCTGTGCGCATTTCGGCTGGGTGGTGGATAAATATCTGAAAGTATTTTGAGGCAGAATAACAACCATGGAAAATAAAAAAAAATAAAGTAATATTTATCAAATAAAGGAGGAGGAAAATAATCAAAGTATTCAAGTACATAAAACAGGTTATTTCCTTTCAATATCGAATTCTTTTTATACAATTGCAGCGACCGTTTCTTCTACCTATCCATAAATGTCGTTAGATACGTTTCACGACCTGAAAGGCCGAATAAATTTGGCTAATCAACATTTAAGTTCAAATCTTCGTCTTATACGAATTATTTACTGACACTTACAAAGTAATAAAAAAGAAAAGAACTTTAAGTCAGTACTTAATTCATATTAAACGAACTGTTTACTTTGGTAAAATCTGCTTGATAAAATAGAAAAGAAATTATAATCAGCATTGAAATATTCGTAGTGGCTTTCAAACGCATATGCAGACATTGGAATCATACAAATATAACCGAATTGAATTGTGTTTATTTATGGTTTCTTCAGGGACTTATATGTTTCTAAGTACTACTCTTTAAAAGAATGAATATCGATAAAATTAGGTTCAAGGAATCTTTCAGGTATATTTGAAATGCTAGTACAAACTACGGTAATTCTAGGCCACACCCACGTAACTTTAAGAAAAGTTATTAAAATATAAGCTTCTGACAATTATCATTACATTCAATTTGAGCACTGTTAAAGTGAGGCACACGTAGCGGCGAATTTAGTGTATTATCGTTGGTGTAGTCTTACCATGGTGATGAGAAGTTTAGTGGAAGTAAACAAAAAATAAATGTACAAAGCTTGAACAAATACTTCCCGTAAGAAAACGAAAACAATTTATCATAAAATATTGTGAAATTGTTCACTAAAGTGAGCGAAGTGTTGGTCATTAACAGAAAGTAAATATATTTAAGAAAGTATTTAGTATAGATAAAAATAAATAACTTTCATAATTTATACAATATACCTACATTATTGGTTAAAGTAAAATAATTTACGATTCGTTATTGAGTATGTATATATATATATGTGTGTGTGTGTGCATCGCGAAGTCTGAGGAGAATGTGGAAAAGAAATATTGTAGGCCTACTAATAAATGCACTTACCGAAAGTTCAAGGGAAGTTAACGAAAGGCAGGTTCGAACTTAAATGAAAAGGTGACAAACAAAATGCAGCATCAGATTTCTTGCAAACAATAAGTCATGTTATAGATTAATCTTAAGAAGGAGAAAATAACTATGAAAAGATAATA
>JAGDQP010014342.1:0-45469 GCA_022664845.1 Lepisma saccharinum | reverse complement strand
CCCAGGCCCCCTGTGTGTGCTGCGCCCCCAACTTTCGGGATTTTAGGAGCTGCGTCTCCTTTATCATAACAAGTATCACTGTGGAAGTTTGCACCCACGGTTACAGATCTGTCCCCGCGGGAAACCTGCGCCCCAATAGGGTGTTCTGCCCCATTTATTGTAACCTCCTCCAGATGGTACACATTTATACCAAATTCCGTTTATCTAGCTTCAGTAGTTTAGAATTTTTTCGGCGGCCATTTCGGCTTTTTAAACTGTCGGGACCTACTCGTGATGGTACACCTTTCTATAAAATTTCATTTCCCTAGCTGGAACTGTAGAAAATGGATAATTTAGAGGCCATTTTGAATCCAAGATGCCGACTTTTTCAATATTTTATCATATTTTCTCAACCTACTAGTGATGATGTACTTTCATACCAAATATCTTGTCTCTAGCTAGAACTGTGGGGAAAATTGTTTTTTGCGATTCGCCATTTTGGACACAAGAAAGCGACTTCTTCAACATTTTATAATATTTTCTTATCCTACTAGCGATGTTGTACTTTCATTCCAAATTTTGTTTCAGTAACCCCAGGGTTTTAGGCTGTGTATTCTATACAGCAATGGGTTTGCCAGGGATTTTGGAACCAAGATAGAGACTTTTTCAAACTGACCTTTTTTTCTTCTCTTTACCTACTCTTGATCATAAACATTCGTACCAAATTAGGTGTTTCTAGCTTCAGTAGTTTATCCTGGGAATTTTGATGAATATTGAGTGAGTCAGTCATTGAGATACCATGGGGTTTATAGTATGATTATTCGATCTGTAGGCACACGGGGCGGTTGCGCCCCTATAGAAGAGTTTTCCCCAAATTATTCTAACTTAGCCTTGGTCAAACAACACAATTCCAAATTTGGTTTCTGTAGCTTCATTGGTTAGTAAAATGTGTTTTTCGGCGCCCATTTTTGATCCAAGTTGACGATTTTTTTAAAGTTCTTATACTGTCGTAACTTACTCGTGACCTTCATGCAAAAATTAGTTTATCTAACTCGAATCGTCTGCAAAATGATTTTCTTATATTGTCGTGACCTACTCGTGACGGTACACCTTTCTATAAAATTTCATTTCCCTAGCTGTAACTGTAGAAAATGAATATTTTGGCTGCCATTTTGAATCCGAGATGGCGACTTTTCCCAAATATTGTAATTTTTCCTTAACTATTCTTCTGATACAATTTTATGCCAAATTTCGTATTTCTAGCTAAACAGTGTGGAAAATTGGTCTTGGGTCCATTATTTTTGAAAATGGCGTCTTTAGATACATTATGTAATATGTTCGTAATCTACTAGTGATAATGTACCTTCGTACCAAAATTTGGTGTTTCTAACAGCAATCGCTTAGGCTGTGACTAAAAAAGAATGTTACTGTTCCCCCTTGGTGCCGTTGAGCCCCGACCCCCGGGGGCTGCGACCCCATAGGCAAGGTTTGTCCTAGTAATCTACTCGTGATTGTATATCTTCATACCACATATCGTTTCTCTAACTTCAGTGGCTTGGAAAATGGGTTTTTGTTCGGCCATTTTGGCTTAAAGATGT
Organism: Lepisma saccharinum; assembly: GCA_022664845.1. Classification (NCBI taxonomy): domain Eukaryota; kingdom Metazoa; phylum Arthropoda; class Insecta; order Zygentoma; family Lepismatidae; genus Lepisma; species Lepisma saccharinum. The sequence continues at coordinate 43,892 of JAGDQP010014342.1, read as the reverse complement.
CGAATATTTATAACTTTTTTCTTAAATTTTCGTGGTCTTTTCGTGATGGTACACCTTCATATAAGATTACATTTCTGTAGTTCGAACGGTGTGCAAAATGGGTTTTTGGGCAGCCATTTTGAATCCAAGATGGTGACCTTTTCAAACAAATGTCTTATTTTCCTAAACCACTTGTGATAATACAGTTTTATGCCACATTTCGTATCTCTAGCTCAAACGGTGTGGAAAACAAATTTTTGGATCCGCCATTTTGGATCCAAGAAGGGGTCTTAGTAGACATTTAGTAATGTTTTCGTACCTTACTAGTGATTTACCGTTATACCAAATTTGGTGTTTCTAACGTAGTTGTTTAGGCTGTGTATTCTTTACAACAAAGGGTTTGGGGGGCCATTTTCGATCCAAGTTGGCGACTTCTTGAACATTTTGTAATAAGTTATTAACCTATTAGTGATCATGTACCTTCATATTAAATTTCTTGTCTCTAGCTCAGACAGTGTGGAAAATGGATTTTTCGGGTCCGATATTTTCGATTCAAGAAGGCGACGTCTTCAACATTTTGTAATATTTTCGGATCTTATTAGTGATATACCTTCATACCAAATTTAATTTCAGTAGTCCCAGGGGTTTAGGCTAGGTATTTTATACAACAATGGGTTTGGCAGCCATTTATATCCAAGATGGCGATTTTTTCAAAATGTAGGATTTTTTTTCTACCTATTGTTGGTCATGCACCTTTTTACCAAATTTTGTTTCTAGCTCCAGTAGTTTGGCCTGGGAGTTTTGATGATCAGCGAGTCGGTGAATCAGTGACCATGGGGCTACCTGGACTCGCTTTGTTTTACTGCGGGCGCTGTCCCAAAATCTCCGTGAGAGCTGCGATCCCAACTTGAGGGCTCTCGAGTGGCTTCGCCCCCCTTATCGTAATAACGCAAGTAGCATATCCAGGTCGGCCGATATAGGGATATATTGCATTGCACCACATCGATCTATATCGTTCAACGACATGGGTCCTGTATTGGAAGGAAACATCTTGGCCAATATAGATCAACGATATGGATCGACTTCGCACATCGATATCGTTCTACATCGATTATCGACATAGCTCAATATTCGTTCATTGACATTGTGAACATAATATAATTCTATTTTTGATCTTTTTTTTTAAGAAATCCCCCGTTTTTATATAGGACGACCAACGTAGAAAAACGAACAAGAAATAGCAAAACACGTTAGAAGTTGTAAAACAAAGTTACTACTTATGTCAAGTAAAGTGCCACTTATGTAACATTTTTTCTATAGCTAAAGTTACTTCACTACGCTGAGCTAATCGATTATACAATTTGTTTTAAAATAATGTGTACCACTGGTAGTTTGTAAAATAATTTTAGGTGTAGATAGTTGTGTTTATAGCAAAAATTTGTAGCTCCGCTCTATTGTAATCATTTTACGTCTCTTCCGCTTTTAACTTTTTTACATTTTTTGTCAAAAAGTTAATAATACAATGGCTACGATTACAACGAAACAGCTTCAATTGAAAGAAAGAATTAAATAAATATAACAGTAGCTTATTCTCCTACAAAAGAGAACCTCCCTTTACAACAACATGGCCTCGAGAAAATACGCCACTTTCTACAGTAAAAACGAAAGAAAAGTGTAAAATTTTCCCTGGTTCTGGCGGTGTACGATAACCAGCATACTATAAATCCTGTTAGTTTGTCTGTGTACTTACAGTGATGAAAGTATCCTCAGGAAAACACAATCAACTTCAACACTTTATTTGTCTATATCCTTCACTAGGAAGGACATGTTATTTCTGCGCTTCAACAGTAAACAACTTCTTTGTCAGCAAATCTAACCGCGTGTTTACTACAAGATGAACATATATTTTTTTTCCACCAGATGGATATACAATCGCATGATTAAACATCGATTTGCCCGTATGGACCGACATGGATCAATATGGGTTGATATTGTTCTATCACAAATGCTCTATTTTTAATTTTAATTTACACTGCAAAAATAACTGTGTCAATTCAACGCAATGCTGTGTTCCAGCGTGACTACCACTTTTGTGTGTTAAATCAACACAACACACGGTGCTGATTTCGGTACTGTGAACAAAAAAAGCTACGGCTGTAGTGAGATTTGAACATGAGTTGCTCAGCCAGAAGTCCATCGTCTTACCAACTTAACTAAACCGTCAGAAAGAAAAGGTAGTAGATGCAAACGATATTTACTGTACAACATTTGCATTAAACGACTGCACTATAGATTTAAACAGTGTATGGGATCAAATATATGTTGCTGAACCCCCAAAACAAACTATGTTACTTGCACGACTTACCTCATGGTTTAATCACTTCCTATTTGTCAGCTGAGAACTAGAATTCCCATTCATTAAGATATTCTAGTTCTATTAAAGTGAGCAAGATTGCGACAGTCAAATATTTGAGCAGCATTACTGCTTTCTCATCTTAACATGTAAAATGCTGCGCTTGCTTTCATAGAAATGGAACATATTCTCAATAAATGAGGATTGTGATCCCTAGTTGACCAATGGAAAAGTGATTAAATCATGGCATAAGTCGTGAGAGTAACTTTGTTTGTGTTTGAGGTTCAGCATCATTTTTTGTCATCTATATTATTTTAATCTAGTACTCATTTCGTTTGACGGTTTAGCGAAGTCGGTAAGATGCTCAACTTCTAACTAAGTAACCTGTATTCAAATCTAGCTGCAGACGTATTCTTTTTTTCTCCCAGTACCGAAATCAACACCGTGTGTTGTGTTTATTTATCACACAAAAGTGGTAGTCACGCTGGGACACCACATTGTGTTGGATTAACACAACTATTTTTATTGTGTATTCATTATGAGCAAAATGTTATTTTAGAAAATCGTTTTATTCTTTGCCCAATACTTACTATAATTTTAGAAAATAGATAAATTAGTGATACCGATAATCCATGTAGATCCCACATCGAGCAAAGTGGGCTCATGCCGGACCACTCTCCAGCGCGCATTAACGATGAGGTGCGATGTGGGTCTCATGAGCGGCCAACTTGTATGTGCTATTGGGGAAGAATCCTATGGTAATGCTCCCCATGTTGCTGATCTGCCCCTCCAGGGGACGGCTGCGGTCACTTTGAGGAGGTTCGCACCATGTATTGTAACCCACTCGTAATGATATACCTTCATACCAAATTTCGTTTCTCTCGTTTCACTGCTTTGAAAAGTTTTAGGGCTGTCATGTTGGATTAAAGAAATCGACTTTTATACTGTTTTCTTATATTGTCGTGACTTGCTCGTGATGGTACATCTTCATATAAAGTTTCATTACTCTAACTCGAACGGTGTAGAAAGTGGGTTTTGGGTGGCCATTTTGAATCAAAGATTTCGACTTTTCTATTTTGATAAACTACTCTTGATAATACACCTTTAGGCCAAATTTCGTATATCTAGCTAAAATTGGTGCGGAAAATTGTTTTTTGTAGTCTGCCATTTTGGTCTTTGGAAAAATGATTTGTTTTCGGCGACCATATCAACTTAAAGATGGCGAATACTTTAACGTTTTCTCACCTTGTCCTGATCTACTCGTGATTGTACACCTTCATATAAAATTTCAGTTTCCTAGTGGAACTGTGAAAAATTGATATTATGGCGGCCATTTTGAATCCAAGACCGCGACGTTTCCAAAATAAAATATTTTCTCAGCCTACTCTTTATAATACAAATTTATGCAAAATTTCGTATGTCTGGCTGAAACTGTGTGGAAACTTAATTTTTGTTGTCCCTTTTCTTAATCTACTGTTCATAATGTACCTTTATATCAAATTTGCTGTTTTTAACCCCAGCTGTTTATGCTATTCACTCTATACAACAATGGGCTTGGCAGCATTTCTCGATCCAAGATGGCGACTTTTTCAACATTGTGTAATATTTTCTTAACCTACTAGTGATGATGTACTTTCATTCCAAATTTTTATCTATAGCTCAAACGGTGTGGAAAATCGATTTTTGGGTCAAGTATATTGGATTGAAGATGGTGCCTTTACAGACATTTTGTAATATTTTCTTAACCTACTCGTGATAGTGTACCCTCGTACAAAATTTTATTTCAGTACCTCTAGCGGCTTAGCCTGCGTATACTATATAACAATGCCGTTGTCGATACAAGATGGCGACTTTTTCAAAATGTCGTATTTGTCCTTTACTTACTCTTGGTCAAGCATTTTCATACCAAATTTGGTGTTTCTAGCTTCAGTACTTTGGCCTGAGAATATTGATGAGTGAGTGAGTGAGTGAGTGAGTCAGTGACCATGGGTTTATATACTGTATGGAGTCGCTTTGATTCGCTGGGGGCTGCGCCCCCTTATCGTAACCAGGCTCTCCGTAGTGTTTTCCGTTGGTCCCGGTCACCCTCCAAACCCCGGGGGCCATTCGAAGTTTGCCCCATTTATTGTAACCTACTCTTGGTCATACACCTTCTCACCAAATTTCGTTTCTCTAACTTCAGTGGTTTGTAAAATAGGCTTTTGGGAGACCATTTTGAATTCAAGATGACGACCTTTCCAAAATATTGGAATATTTTCCTAAACTACGCTTGATAATACACCTTTATGGCAAATTTAGAATCTCTAGGTCAAATAAAATGAAAAATGGTGTGGAAAATGAAATTTTCGGTCCGCCCTTTTAGATCCAAAATGGAGTCTTTGGATACAAGATGTAACAGTTTTCGTAACCTACTAGCGATAATGTACTTTCGTGCCAAAATAGTTTCAGTATCGGTTTAGGCTATTTATTCTATACAACAATGGGTTTGACCACCATTTTTGATCCAAGATGGAGACTTTTTTAATATTTTCCGTAACTACTACTGATAATATACTTTTAGGCCAAATTTCTTATCTCGAGTCCAAACGATGTGGAAAATGGATTTTTCAGGTTCGCCTCTTTGGATTTAAGATGACGTATTTTGGATATTTGGTAATATTTTCGAAACCTTATAGTGACGTTGTACCTTCATACCAAATTTTATTTTAGTAGCACCGAATATTTAGGCTGTGTATTCTATACAACAATGGGTTTGGCCATTTTGGATCCTAACTTACTACATTTTTAGAATGTAGGTTTTTTTTTCCTTTCCCTACTTTTGTCACACATTCGTACCAAATTTGATGTTTCTAGTTCCAGTATTTTGGCCTGGGAATATTGATGATCCATCAGTGAGTCACTGAGTGACCACGGGGCTATATATTAAATGGAATCGCTTTGCTTCGTATTATATGGATGGATACATGGATGTTGTTTCAAACGTAAACTCTGACACCATAAAGAAAAGATTTTCAGAATACAAATCGCTTCTTGACATAATTGTTGACGACCGTACTGTTACTTTGAGGCAACAAACACATGCTCTTTCCGTTTAAGCTAGTTAGATCTACAATATCTCATAAGCTAGTTCTCTTCGACCCCTGGTACAGAAATGACAACAAATTGTTCCCTCCCATAGACTTTTATGTGCATAAGTTACCGATGTTTGCAGGACAGAATTATATACTTTTCAGACGAAGCTTGAAAGATCTAAAGCACATAAAGTTGATCAGGTCACCTCCTTATCTTGCTCCCCAAGTGGTGACAAAACTCTCCCTTTCGAAACATTCAAATGTGTAAAAATGTAGAGAACAGTATGTTACCGATCCGTTCAGGATCATATATTCTTTCAACGGAGATTAATTAGTTCTACAACAAATCAGCAGCTACTTGAGATCAAACTTCTACTCCTGGATCTGAATTTACGACAAACTTACTGGTCCAAATACTTCCATTTATATTAGTGCCAAAAACAGTAAGTTGCCGATGTTTTCCAGAAACGATTAAAGGCTTTTTCGTCGAAGCTTTCTTAAGCCACACAATATATTAAAATTAGTTGATGACATATCCTAACTCTGGTCAAGAAAAAGTGACAAAATGGATCATTTATAGAGTTCCATACGCGTAAGTACGGAATTCAATAAGTTGCCGATCTTTCCGGAAAGCAATTATTAATTGAAACTTTTTTATCACTACAACATATCAACAACTATTACCATGGGGATACAAATTGTCCGTTCCAAAGACTTACATTCGCATAAATAACGAAAATAGTAAGTTGCCGATTTTTTTCGGAAACCACTATACGTCCCTCGATGAAGCTTAATTAGTTCTACTGTATATGGAAAGTTAGTTGAAGTCAGCTACTGCTGCTCCAGAAATCAAAATATACTGCCCTCTTTGTTACACTTTCATATTTATTTTAAGTGGTGAAAAACCTTGCCAATGTTTTGGCACAGACACACATTTCTTTTCAGTTTCAATTGGTTATGTTTATCCATATAATCTATGGAAAGTTAGTATAATTGTTTTCGTCCAGTTAACAGATTGGTCTCTGTTCTAAGAACGATAAAATAGCAGCTACCACCATGGCTACTATTTTCCAATATGGCGGTCTCAGTGGCGTTTGAAAACTTTATGAGATTGTTTTAATCACACATTTTAACAAAGCAACAGCTGTCACACTTCCTGTTGCAACTAGTTTCCCTTGGGTGAAAAACCTATTATTTATACCCTACTATTAGTTTAAATTATGATATTAGAGTAGGTATTTACCTGTCCACGAATCAGCAGGGTCATGTATATAAATACTAAAAATAGATGTATTATCCATATAAGGGAAATTTAAGATAGATCGAATAATAGACCCTTTCTCAATATTCCCTTTCCTTGTCACGGTTACACACCTTCCATATATTGACGAAGCAATATTAGAATTAAGATGAAATTCTGAAAGAAGGAAAACAGTCAATATTCCATTACATTTAGTTCATTATATTGTCATCTGAGGTGTATTACGTGAAATATTTATTTCTGTAAATATGTAATAATAAAGTTAAGTGTGTTCTATAATTTCTAGGCAACTGGGCACGAACCAATAAACTATGTAATTAATTTATTAAAAGCAATATTATTGTTTGTAATTTAAAAGGTGAGATTGGTTTCCAACAAGAATTGTGTTCTGTCATTCAGTTACTGAAGTATGCAGACAAGTATTAGATTTCATCGAGAGCGCGGAATGTTATTAATTGAACATTGGTCGGGCAAAGCACAATTTCACGCACCAGTCCAAAAATCAACTGAGACAAACAGAGCAAAGGTCGACTTCACCAAGCAGTACAAATTCATCTTCTTCAGCAGGACAAAGTTAAACAAAGGCACAGCAAAACCAAATTCCAGCTTAGTTTTAACTGGTGTTCAGGAGACAGGCTCCGCACTGATGGTAACAAGCTGTGATCAGTTGACCATCAACACCACTGTAATCGGGTTTTGAATAAAATCCCATCACTTGATACCTCCTGGTGTTCTCCAGCTCCTCGACTCACGCTCTTCTGCCCGTATTATACTGTTGGTGATATTCGACTTGGTGCAAATTACCAAACTCAGCTCTGCAGCGACTTGCTTCGCCTGTTGACTATCATCCTACATACAACTTGGAGTGACTACGGCCAAAACTGGCCAAATACGATCTTCAGGAACTTCGTGTTCACATCTCAACATCTATCGTATATTCTGTTCCCTGAGTCTGTTCTTCTAACAACTAAAGTAGGCGAGTTGGAAACCAATTTATTGCATGCTCTATTGACTATGCATTTAAGTAGTTTCATTTGTGGTGATATGTATTTCAGTGGTAATTAGTTAAATCCAGTGACATTCGTTCGTTCCCCGTCATATAATCTTTATTCTGTTAAATAGTAATTAAATAAGGTTCTCTACACAGTCGAATCGCTGTGTTTCTTTTACGTGTTAAATGCTTATTAATTTGCTAGAAAACTAGATATCTTCTCTCTAGTACCTAGCACCAGCACATGACTATTAAGGATATTCCGAGGATATATTTTAAGAATATTAAACGAACACTCTAGATTGAAGTTTGAGGAAAATTCGCGGAATATTCTCAGAATATCCCCAAAGAAAAATTGTCCTCCACATATTCGTAGAATGTACTTGGGATATGCGCTCTTCCCGGACATTCAGGTATTCGTACAATATTTTTTGAACGAAGTACTAATAATATCTTAGAATATCCTCCAATATTCTCACCACGACGACGAATGGCCTAGAGCAAAGCCTAGATCCAGAACTACTACGATTAAGATTAGTGCGATTAAGCACTATATGAACTTTAGTATGTAAGACAGATGATCTAGCTTAAGCTTAGTTGAGAACTTTTAGTTTTAAGTAAACTGTCCAGCAAACGCTTGACTGAGAACTAATAGTATTAAGTTTTTCGTAATTACGGATCAGTATTTCAATCTTTGGCATTAATTTCTACAAGAAGATCTAGGAGCCCCATTCCGCATTTATGCAATGTTTTGATTCGGTGCACCTATAAGCGCATGCTAGATAGAAGTTAGTTTTAGTATGTCACGTAATTTTATTGAGGATCCAAATTTTGAAATAATATAATTTTTCGACAGATATTTAAAACGATGGATATATGACGATAATGATGAAATAATATATTATGTTATGATATGATTGCAATGGCGTCTGCCTCAACGATTCCAGTATGATATGCCTGATGAATTAAATATATTACGCCGTTTTGCAGAATAAGATATAGGCCCTTCGCCAAATATATTTTTAATCAGCTCTCATGGACTCATTTGTATTCTGACTATCTCGAATAGACGTTTTTTCTCTCCCTCATTTCGTGATAATGAAGATATAGGTAAATTATGTCCCATACAAAAAGTGATTTTTTAGCTTCACTCTATGTTGCTTCCTCATACGTTTTATGGTTAGAGACACATGTACGATTTTTAAGTAAAATCATGGTCAATATTTTAAATGCTTTCTTCTGGGTAATAATACAAAACTCATACATAATCTGTGTGTGTAATTAAGTTGTATAGGAGCTCATTTTTGGGTTAATACACGATTTACTTGCTCACCAGAGAGTTGAACATACGCAGTTCACAATTGTAATGGAACTAGTGCTGTACTGTTTTGTAGTGATGATGGTATAATCCTTGAGGGACATGTCCACCCCTCCGAGTTACGACTATCAATCAAGCCCGCTTATGGAACCAAGCCAATTGTTATAACTGTAACCCTAAAGTCATATAAGGTAGGAAATCGCCACACCTACTATTTGAAGTGACGAACTGTGAACTTAAGTATCGTTTGTTCAACATTGTAACACATTTTGAAGGTGTTATTTATTGGATTGAATGGATGGGTTACTTTATTTATGTGAGTCACTCAAAAGTGAGAATATGTATAACCTATACTTTTGTTCAACGCGATAGGCTTCAATAATACAATACTCACTGATAACTTGCAAAGAAGTTACGTGGGGTCCATCGGAAGCGACTCTTGTGCCCAGCAAATGTGATACTACATACGTGTTCTGTTTTTTGATAACTTTTGAACAATTTTGAGACTGGAGTCCGCTACTCCAATTATTTTTTAAAAGTATTTTCATATGCAACGCCAGACCATTTATTCATTTCCTTTCCCTATGAGTAACATTGCTTTATTTAAGTAAGATCAATTTTGTTTCGAAAATCGAGTACTTTTTTGCTAAAAAAAAAATAAATTTACCTCGAAAAATACATTCCTTCTCGTTGTTTCTTAAAATAACTGAAAAATGTTTTGCTTTCTCTCGTTTCAAATTCCATAAGCGCTGCCGGTCAAAATCACAGACAAGGTTATTGTCGGCATTCCGAATGAATGAATTATCGTAGTAGTAGCTACGTCACTCTGACAACCCAGACTGTTAAAAGGTCAATCACAGCCAGCTTCTATGCTAGCTCAAGAATCTCGTAACAGCATGTTACAGGTTTTCTTTCACCTTAAATAAATATTTATATTCAAGCGATATCCTTTTATCGTAAATTCTCTCAACAGTTGTATTTATGATTGCTATCACCTTCTTTTTTATCCTTGCTTGTCCATCTTTTCTTTTCATTGCCGTAGTTTAAGTAGCTTATAACAGAAAGAACATACAACATCACATTTATTAGTGCATTATGCCCATTCAAGCCTAAAGATCTGAAATAATTCCAGAAAGCATAATTTTCTGAGTAATTATTTACCTTCCAATCGATTCGAAATTGACCATTATAAGACCTTATTTTCATCTGCGTGTTACGTGTGCTCAATTAAGTCATTTTTTTATCTCAGAGTTACGTTGGAAATTCTCACTTGTGTTTTAGGAACATAATTTTAGTTTATTTCCTCAAGATACAGTTATTGTTTCTCTCTGTTCATTGTACAGACAGGTTCGAGTCCTGCTCACGGCTATATTTGTTTGTACTTATCCTAGCACGCTATATTCGTTTCCTGATTATTTCACTTCATTAGAGCACACCATTTGAGCAATGAATATACGTATGTCCATGGGCAAAATAATAATAATCAATTTAATTCGGAAGCGATGTTGACTGTTTGGAGATGAAAATGATTTCTGAAATCAATTCGATCCCGCTATCGCCCAAATTTTTGTATAATTTTTATGTGTTGATGTTTTATTCAAAGTAAAACTGAGGTCATGATACAACATTAGCGATCGATCAGTCTATAATACAAACAACTGATTACATAGCAATTTATACGTTACTGGTTTAGATATTTATGTGTGATGTTTCCTATCACTCGTGTCGTGTGCCTGGATATCGTCAATACCCTATCAGCTGTCACACCTTTCCCCAATTTTGACATACTTCTTGGAACAGGGTTTACTTGTCTTTGATTTGAAAAGGCAAGATTGACAGTTCCTTATGCGCTCTTCCCAGATGCTAGGAGGATAATAGTAACCTTCTCTTTCCTTTTAATTTTCGCTCGTTTTTTAAGATTCGAAGCGCCTAACGGAAAGTGTCTAGATATAACATCTTAGTTGAATCGTCCCTCTGGAACAATGAATGATTGTGATTAATATTATGTATACACAATTTATCAAGTTGTGTTGTAAAAACTAATTTTAAGGACAAAAACCGCTGAATTACCATTACCATATTTGTTTACATGGTCATATATAGGGCTAACTATTGGATTTCAATTCTTTAGCATAGCCTTTGAAATTTATTTCCGCTCTCGTTTATTTATTTTTTTCAATCTCGTTCTGTAAATTTATTGTGCCAATTAATAACTATTTTAATATTTTGCAGTATATGTTATTTTAACACTATTCAGTACTCAAATATATAGGAAATTTCAATTCTAGGATATATTGTCGTTTAATATTAGGATAGGTTAGAACTTTGTAAAGTTTATTTAGAAATACCAAGAAACTTAAATAAGTTTTAGGTTTTCCTTTTCCAACACACATATTTACACACACCCACACGAAAGTAGCTGATTTAATACAAGCAGTATAGTTTGTCCAAGTGTGGATTGAATGCCAGATCTTCAGGTCTAAACCAACCATGGCCACCAGAAGCTCAGATCCAGTAACATATCGTCGAGTTCTTCAGATCAGTTTTTAGTTACCAACAGGGGTCACGCAGCAGTCCTCAGCATTCGTCCAACCACAACATCCAGGTGGACACCTTGTGATTTGTTTCATCCACATTAAATGCAGCCCATATTCTCCATGTTGTGGCTCACTTCAGGCACGTCGAACAATTCTCCAGCACCTCCCATGACCTGTTCCTTGTGACAGTCTACCCAAATTAATCATCCATCTTCTAGAATACCATTTCTTTGTGAGTAAATCCTTATAAACGCTCCAAGCAGCAGTTTCCAAGCGAAATTCACACTTATTAACTTTCAGCTGTGTTACGGTGTACCAACGAGACACTTTTGTTTCCCAACATCGAACATTGATTTTACCTTTTCGTCCGTGGATTAACACCGTGTGAAATTAGTGAAATCCTCATGGATTACTGTAGTGTCATCAACAGATCATCTTTTTCAGACAATATTTTCCGACATAGATTTGTGCAATATAAACCGTTACTTTTCTAGTCATGTGTGTTTTCTATAGCAAGTCTTAGTCTAAAAATTAGTCTTAGCGTATACGATGGACGTTGTATTTTTATGTTTTTCATCCTGTTTCTACCAACTTACTGTAATCTTTGAACTGGATTTTCATCAATGAAATAATGTGTGTGCTTAGCGATATCTTTTGGTGAATAGTGTTCCGCGATGTTTTTGTAACATAAACAATATTAAACACAACAATTCGTCACTGAATATGGACGCAACAGTCAAATGTAAATTGTTGTTTTAGGCTAAACTCGTTGTATATTTAACTTAGAAATAAATTACAAATAATAAAATAGGCAAACATGAAAGAAAAAAAAAGAATGAAAACAAACCAAGTGATAGTTTTATTGAAAGGATATGTCAGTTCTGGAGTCACATTTATTGTTATCCTCACCGTTGCTGAACATGTCAAATCCAACGGCGTAGAGACCATCTCTGTCGACTTGTAGTTTCTGAGAACAGGAGGGGGCACAAATGGAGAATACAAAGCGGCTATTAATAGAAAGGACCTACCAAATTTAAGGTCAAAGTTGTAGGTTATTCCACGGTTTCAGACCATTATGAATCCAATGATGTATGGCTTACCTCTAGCACGTTCATAGTTTCCGTTCATCGTTTCTCATCATGATGAATCCAACGGTACCGAAAATATGAAAAACATTGAGGTACATTGCTTTGAGTCGAAATATGTTGGTTTGATTTAAATATTCCCATAAATGCCGAAGACGTACAGAAAAGTCCATTGTTTCAGCAGAATATACCGAAAATAAATACAAAACGTTGAGGTACATCGCTTTGAGTCGAAATATGTTGTTTTGGTTGAAATATTCCCATAAACGCCGAAGATATAGGGAAAAGTAAATTATTTCAAGGTAGCAACCGGTTGAACCAAAATTAATAAAAATATTCAAGTACATGGATCGGAGTTGAAATATGTTGGTTTGGTAGAAGTTCTGCAATAAACACCGATGATATAGGGAAAGGTCTATTTTCAAGATGGCGGCCGAAGGTACCGAAAATAAATGAAAACAATTGAGGTGCTTTGCTTTGAGTCGAAATATGTTGATTTGGTTGAAATTTTCCCCATAAACGAAGACGAAATAGGCAAAAGTCAATTTTTTTCAAGGAAGCGTTCGGTGGTATCGAAAATGCATGAAAAATATTCAAGTACAGTTAAAAACGAATTAAATGTATTTAAAATGATCTGAGTCGAAATGTGCAGGTTTGGTCGAAATATTCCTCAAAATACCGAAGATATAGGGAAAATTTCATTTGTGAAGATGGCGACCGAAAATAGCTCGACTACATGGAACGGCTGAATCGTGCGGGTAGAAAATACATTGAAACCAATAATACACGTCGTTCTAATTCAAAAAGCGTTTGTTTGGGCGAAATATGCCTTCTGTATGAATGTTAGTCGGCAATATCGGATTCAACATGGCGACTTTTTTATCATTCAATGTGTTTCTCGAACCTAATCTTGATAATTTACCTTTACGCCAAATATTTCTTGACTAGCTCATTTGGTTATCGTAACCATACTCTCCGGGGACTCATGGTACAGATATATCCTCATACCCCTCCAGGTGGCTGCGGCCCCTTAGGGGATGATGCTCCATTTATTGTGTAATACTCTTGGCCATACACCTTAATATCCAATTTTGTTTCTCTTGCTTCAGTGATGTGGAAAATGGGTTTTCAGCGGCAATTTTGGATTAAAGATGGCAACTTTTTAACGTTTGGTTATATTGCCGTGAACTATTTGTGATTGTACACCTTCATACAAAATTTCATTTCTCTAGCTCAAGCGGTGTGGAAAATGATTTTGGGAGGCCATTTTGAATCGAAGATGGTGACTTTTTCAAAATGTTGTAATATGTTTCTAAACTACTTGTGATAATATACCTTTATGCAAAATTTCCTATTTCTAGCTCGAACGGGGTGGAAAACGGTTTTTTAGGGTCCACCATCTTGTATCCATGATGTGATGGGTTAAATTTGTAATATTTTCGTAGCCTACTGGTGATGATGTATCTTTGTACCAAATGTGTTTATAGCTTCAGTGGTTTATGGTGAGTATTATATATAACAATGGGTTTTGCGGCCATTTTGGATCCAAGATGGTGACTGTTTCAACATTTTTAATACGTTCTTAATCTATTAGTTGCGATGTACCTTCGTACCATCTTTAGTGTTTCTAGCTCCTGCTGTTTAGGTTATAAAATCTTCATAGAATAGAGAAAGCTATTTAAAAGGATCTGCCACTTTTAGAGACAAACTGATAAGTTTCCAACCGTTTGAGACCATAGTAAACCCAACGGCGTATGGATCATCTCTGTTTGACCTGTAGTTACTGAGCGGAAGAGGGACAAAGAGACATAACATTTGGAATACTAAGCGACTGGAAACGAAAGCGCAGTTTTAGAGTTTATTTGATAGGTGATTTCATGCTTTGAGACTATTCCGAATCTAACGGTGTATGGCTCACCTCTGTAGGGCCTGTACTGAGCTCTAGGAGAAGCACAAATGGAGAATACTAAGCAGTTCAAAAGGATCTGCCACTCTTTGAGTCAAACTGATAATTTCCCCCTCCCTTTCAGACCATGACGAATGCCATGGTGTATGGTTCATCTCTGTGTGACATGTAGTTACTGAGATCGAGGGGGGACAAACATACCAAGTCAAAATACATGAGAAAATGAAAAAAAACGATGTAAATGAAAACAACTTGTCTGTTTTAGAGTCAGTGTCATAAGTTTCCGATCGTTTCAGATCATGACGAATCGAAAGGTGTATGACTCAACTCTGTCGTACTTTTAGTTGCTGAGATCCAGCGGGGGAACAGACAGGACGAACCCTATAACTTCCTTTATTCACTGACGTTCATATGGGTGCGTTAATAAGGAAATTCAGGAGTTCTAACATTCATGTCAACGATTGCATGAAACTTGGATAATCAAGGTTACAGATAGACTGTTTGAAACATATTATAAAATTGGTAAGTCCAGAACATTCTTCAAATATGACAGAGAGTCGATTCGTGATAGTACAAGTATACAGTGTCAAGATAAGTCCAACTAATCTGAACAAAAACTAATCAGAGAACAAAAGACACAAACTGAAATGACTCATTCCGAAACAGTGGAGATTAAACCAAGTAATGATTTAAAAACGTATACTTGTGGGGTATAGAAGCAAAAGTTGCAATCTCCATTTTGTTAGGTAACCAAGATTTTAATGGAATTGTATACATTAAAGTGTCTAATCAAGGTAAATCCCGAATGCTTTGTATATTTTGTAGTGTTCTGCGTAGAAACTACAGGAAGAAAAGTACACATATATTATTATATTTACCACCATAAATTTTCTTTTCGCTCTTCAGTAAAATTTTCTGGCGTGGAGATTGCAGCTTTTACTTCCAAGTCCCACGCTTCAAGTAAATCAACAACAGGAAAAAGATATAGAAGTTAACACAAACAAAGAACTAGCTGAAAGACAACCAGAAGTACATTTCGCAGTTAAAAGGGCCAAATGAAAGACTATCTGGTCAAAAACGCAGGGAGAAAGCGAAAGATCAGGCCCCGAAGGATGTAGTTAACAGCAAGGAAGAGGCCGAAGAGAAATTCATGATGGTTAAAGACAACATATTATGCAATATGCTTTAGAAGGCGTTGAAGTGCTAGCGGATTAAGAAGTGTAATCTCTCTACGTCAGATATCATGCTATGTATTTAACAGTTAATCAAACTAAGCTATTTGAACTATGGCTCCATTACAGTTTATAATTTAATTTTTGTTATCAAGTTGAGTTATAAAATGATGGAGGCAGGAGAATTCAGTGGATTGAAAAGTAATAAGACAAGAGCCGAAAAGGAAAGAAGCCATATTTATTTTATTATCATTTTCGTTAAATTGTAAAATAATATCAACAACGTTACGTTTTCAGAAAGTTGTGTTATGAAAGAAGTTTAAGAATATTCTGTGGTAATCATTAACAAATTAAGTTACATGTAATTGTAGTTTTGCAATTGATAAAGATAGTTCTATGAAAAAGAACTACATTCCTTGAGAAGTTGCATGTATGTATATAATAAACGGATGCACTTTAGTAACTCACCGGAATTTGATTGGTGATAATTTAGTAGAGTATTCTAGTTCCACAAAAGTAAACGTTTATTACATCGCTAAATAAGTAATAATTTACAAATACTTCATGCTGTAGCAACAATTTTACATTTCAGTGCAACACAAAAGCCTTTATAAACGGTATGATATGAATTTGTGGAAATATATGGGTTTAAAATACGTAATTAGAGATCAACAACTGATTAATTGAATATTACGGACAAATATTTAATTTTTGCAAAGTACGGTACGGATACGGACAAAGCCTTTAAAATACGGACTGTTTGTACAAAATACAAACGTATGAAAATCTTAGTATTTGTAAGCTAATGTATATAAAGGAAAATATATGTACAACTTGTGCTAAATAAGAACAAGACCTAGTTGATTGAAACTAAATCAAAACAATCCGCATTTTATAACACTATATCATAGAAGGCCTATAACAGAATACATCGAGTTGAATAACAACACGGTGTCTGTTATGTTGGAACAGGTTTTACGGTATGTGAAACAGACTGGAATCCGTATTGAAGGATTTCAGCAAGGAACGTGTAAGCTCGTGGATACCATGTATTTAAGTAGGATAAATCCTGTTGAAGCTCCTAATAACCACTAATAACATTGGAGTTTTCTTTCACATACGTAGATCTCCTTATAGACCGTTCGCAGCCTTTTATACTTTCCATGTTTCCCGGTGAGAATGATTCCTACAAGCAGTTAGTTCTACAGGAAATTCCCATTGTACAGAGATGAAAGAGAATGGATTCTTTGAACACTTCACTTACCACCTGGTATTCCCTCACCCCCACCACTGCTGACCAATTATGGTGAATAGTGACAATGTCACTAAATGCCTTGGAACGATTGCTAACACACAAATGCATTATAAATACATCAATACGTTTTGCGTAATACCGAAAAATGTATTTTCTAAACAAGTAGCTCTCCAGCCATTGATGTTTCAATACAAAGTAGTACATAGACAAAGTACACATGAACAAGCAATTATAAGTCGTCCGACAAACGAAACAAAACTAGTATTTATATGGTGAATACAGAAACAAGCACAAAATATTCATGTAAAGCGTGGAAACCTAGATACTCTTGTCGAGTCATTGGCATGGTCCAATAATATTAGGACATTGTCGAACACGGCGAAGAATATTCTTCACTAGGTTGTCCAGTATTTCTTGAAGAAATTATCCAATTCCTCGCGACCATTACATATAAAAACCTGAAAGTTTGAGGCCGTTTGTTTCAGTATACTAAGTGGTCTCTTAAGATAAGAATAGATATGTTCTATACACCCGTATCGAGTGAAATCAATGGCTATTCCATTCTTCGAATTCAATGCTCTTACAAATACTAATACAATGCTTGAGAATAGTCTGGACAGGCTTTATCGCCTACCTATCTAGAACAGATTTTGCAAAACTTGCAACAATGAGTCAAATAACGTCTCACTTTTTATTGTTATGTACGTGGATTAATGACGTGAGACCGACATCCGTGCTCCCTGCCCAGAACAGTGCTGATCCTCAGAGCTGGTGATGACGTTCAGTGGCAAAGCCTGCATTGAAACGTCCTCCTTCTGCCATCCAAACATGAGTAGTATTGTTATCAGAGTGTACACAAATCTCATTAATTTCGTGAGGAATGCTTGGGCTCATAGATCATGTGCCCAATTTGAATGCTCTTTCGTCCCACGTACGTATTTCTGACTGTAACATGTGCGGAGTTGTGGTATTTTGTATGGTTTTCGTGAATGGAGACTGGAAGCATGAAGTCAATGTTTTGTAGCGTTTGGGTTGATATAGTGATACCCATTTCGTATCGAAAGTCCTGTGCGGGTTTCCAGCCGCATCTTTAGGATTGATGCTTTCGATGGATGTTTATTTCTGTGTCGATCATCTTCATAGTTCATCACTTTTAGTATCTTTCAGTATCTTTTAGTATATTTCAAACCCTAGCTATGTCACATACTTTGAAAATGATGATGTTAGTTACTTCAAATTCTCCGTGCCATGCTGAATCAAAGTGACGATCTTATGCGACCTTCTACTGAGAGACGTCTCTGTGACAGTTTACTTTTATTCAGAAACACATTGAATGTCAGGCGATCACTCGTGGTAACCGTTTAACTTGCTGCTCTTAGGATTCACTATATAACCAGTAGCGTCTACATACACGAGCCTTACAGCAATAAGCGTTGTTTTGTACAAGTCAAACGCAAGTTTTAGACTAAATTTTTCCAGTGTGATATTTTTTGAATGTGGTTGTATTAATTAATGTAATGTATATGGCTAGTAAGGGTCTGTATTTAGATATCCCCGTATAATGACTCCATTACTTTGTAAACTGATTTCGCGCCGAGTAACAAATGTTGTTTGGTATGATCAAAAATTTAATTGATATTACTCCGTCGTAAACCTCTTGATTTCTGAGATGCCTTGCGCAGCACAGTACAGTACAGTAACCAAAAATCAGGAAGAATTGAATATGCCCGCACCGAACAATCTGGGAAGAGTGGCAACAGCTTTCAACTGTTACTGTACTAACAGGTATAGTCGCAATTAGAATAACTAACGCAAGAGTTTTGGCTTGTCCTGATGTTAGACTACAATATTGTTATGTTTGAGGGTTGAAGTCCCATCTATGCAATGGATTTCCTTTATATGCAATATCGTAAAACAGCAGATATGATCCCACCACATAGAAACCTTTACTGTGCAAGAGGGACTTGGAAGTTTTAAAAAGCTAGTTCCACTTTTACCTCTCAACTAACGATTTTGAATGTTCATGAATTTGGGGGGAAATATTAGGTAACTTTAATGGTTTCATATCTTAGCATGCTTTAATGGAACTGTTTCTAGATTCACTGCTATAAAATAGAGGATATATTATTACATTCACTTACGAAAATAAATATAATCAAACACTCAGTTTTACGCAATATGTACACAAGTTTTAAAGCCATCTATTGTTGTGCATCATTGACAAAAATTTATCTGAAACTCTAACTTTTAATTGTATTTCTTTCGCTCCCTGACACTACAATAAATCATTTCTTCTTTTTTATGCTGCTCGCGGTAGGATACAATAACAAGAATTGTCCTATTGATCTGATAATCCGTATCAAATAACACTTACAGCCATCTGACCGAAAATCAATCGAAACTCATATTTTAAATAAATATTTCTCACACAAACAACTTTGCGAATCTTGAGATAAATATGATGTTATGGGCATCTTGGCTCAATCCCACGAAAAGCGTCAAATATTAGGTAAACATACACTCGTAATTGCCTTAATTCTTAACATGAATAGTAGTGTTTCGGCCCCAAGTACCAATCGGATATTAAAGTGACGTAAGTAGATCTTCACGCACACCAAGTGTAATATAGATTTAATAAAAAATATTATAAATATTCTGGATATATGTAACAAATAAAATATTGTTTCTTGTACGTTAGTACCTTCATATACCTACCCCTATCAAAGTGCATGTAATGTTGATAAAGCACTTCAGAAAAAAAAGAGTTAGATTCGTATGTAGCTTCTGTCCATAGCTGATCTAGTGTCGTTGAATTCCAAGGAAATTGCTTGCAATACCGTAGTTCTTGAAAGTTCAAATTATATTCCTGCAATGAAAATTCATATAGACATACCCTTCAAGCCGTGAATTTGGATTCTCAGCCGAAGTGTGAATGGCACAAAGTAAGTAATATAAATCTATTAACATTGAAGTATTTAATTGATGCAAAATAATCTTCAACGTTCTGTTTTAATACCTTCGTAAAGTAGTAGTTAAAATGATAATAATAATAATGATAATAATAATAATAATAATAATAATAATAATAATAATAATAATAATAATAATAGTTATTAGTGTTATAATTATTGATTGTCCTAATAGTGCTATGTTACTAGTAGTAATAGCAGTGGTGTAAAACAACCACAACAATAACTGCCCTACTGACCAATGTTACTAACGGCTTTTCTTTGTTTCTCTGTATGTAAAAATAAAATACTCGTATTCAAAGTTACAATTGTGCAGTAAGACTTCTCTTCCTTGTAGAAGTAAAATTTCAGCGCATATAATGGAATAATATTATTTCATTATAATAGTAAAATAAAATATTCATTTGGAAAATGAACATAAAAATTGATTCTGTTATTGCTGGAACTCGGAACAGAATCTAACAGTAAAATTTGGGCATTCTATCATTGTACACTTCTGGATAGACACACCTAGACACTTATGTTGACCATTACTTTGTCCTTTTAAAGTTAAAAATAGACCTGAACAAAACGAACTTATTTTCATGAGTCAAGTGACGAATATCTGAGGTACACTTTAGCCACAGATTTGTCGACAGGGAGTGACGTCGAAAGTAGTTGTATATGGCTCTAATTGATCAAACATAATTTAAACCACATTTTTGTGATTAAATTAGCTATCGTTTAACAGCAAATTATCAATCAGTTGAGTGGAATGCTGAATAACTATTATTCCAACACATATACTGTTGACGTTTTAGACCAAAACTTCGAGGTAAACTACATAACAAACATATATATTAATGCATTTTATTTCTCTATTTGTTGCGTCCAACCTAAACAAGATCGAGGAGGTTGTATCCGAACGGCATCTGTTTAGTGTGAAATAAAAACCTACTTCCAACTGCAACGGCAAAAGCTGTGTACGTTGCGTAACTCTGCACATATAAAGGGGTTTACGAACACTAATAAATGATAAAACTTAAGTTCTATTAAAATGGGGTTTAATTAGACCCATATGTATAAAAGGTTCTAACCGTGCTAGATTGACAAATAGACCTCACTTGCACCTCCTCCATCAGACAATGCAAATAAGAACTCACACACCGAGTATGTAGACCAGACAGGACTCAATCCAGGGACCTCACGAGTAGTAAAAGTAGTGGTGTTGACTGGAGCCTCGAACCTAGGTTGAGCACTAGAACCGAAAGTAACGCCCAAACACTGACCTTTCAATGAGTGGCTCCAACCAAGAGTTTTCCAGCGTAGGGTGTGGCTTGCGCTAGGAAGGTGGACAGCAGGATCTGTCTAGACTTCGACAGGTTACGTGCTGGTTACGTGGTAATTATCTCAGGGTATCGATGACCAAGTTTTCTGTATTGACGATGTCTCATGCCTGAATAACCAAGGGGCATCCTGCCTTTACTATTCATGCTCTATATTAGATACTTCGGAATGTTTTCCGGCATGGTTTGCTGTTTTCTCGTCTGGCTCGAAACAGTAGTGTATTGGTACCTCCCTCAAAAACTGAGTTTTCTACCTTTTGTCATTATACCGCCCATAGGAGAAACTTTACCTACAGAAAGACTTAAAGGAAAGGACAGCTTCTGCTTTGAGGTTCTATTCGTCAATAAACCAACATTACGGAATTACCGACATTGCTTTTAACAGTACATTCAAGTCAGTTCCCACTCAAAATCATTAAAAAAGTTAGAATCGTGAAGAAAAAAGGGTTTTGCAGATCTTAATGTATCCACGGGAGATGTCGTGTGCTGTTGACAAATTTGTCAATTCGGAAAAGTTCGTTGTTTTGAAAAAGGAACTGCTTATCTACTCACTGAAATTTCTGGAGAGTAGGTACAAAATGCCGGTTCTTGGCCATCAGAATCAATGGCATTTTACCATTTACGAGAATTTCAGCTATGTCAAAGACATCAAAGTTTCATAACATAAAGTTATGACCATTTACTGAAGATAGCCAGTTTCTCAAAATGTAAATCTATTTTGTCATAAATACAATTTACCATTTACTGTTCATTTCCGACGCAACTTCAAAGCTTCATTGCAACCCAGAGTAACTTGTTTTCTACTTCAGCATTATAGTGAATATTTAAAGTCATAAGCATCCATAAACATCTACCGCATCGCACTGAAAATCATTAGGGAATGTACAATATCCAAATCTTACACCAGGCGAATGCCGGAATGGAACTCATATTATATCCCAGAGCCGCTTCTATTTTGATGTAACAATATAGAGAAGCACTATAGTAAAGTATATTGAGTGCTTGCTTCGATGAAGTGAAGAGTAGTGGATACATTTGTACCTTGATTTTGGGAAGAAGGATGCGTAACAGAGTATAAATAAAAGTACCAATTGTTTGGGCGAGCCCCAGACCATGGGGTTATCAAATTTGGTGAAAATCCGTCCAGAAATAACAGCGCTACGGGCGTTTTAGTGGTCCTCCTGTACCAGGAGAATATAAGATCATAGGAGGTATACTCCCAATACTTCGCGGAATGACAGTTTTTCCCGACCTAACTCTTTCATTCCCAGTGCATCTGTCCTATACGCTGTAGTGCACCTACAATCCTACATCCAATTTCTACCAAGTGCTCTCTTTGTGTGAAACGGACTAGCAATCGTGCTCTACGTGTTTTTGTGCTTCAAGGAGAGTTAGTGCGCCCGAATCTCAGTTTCATATTATATATAGTTTGTTTCCCTTCCTCAATTTCCAAGAAGGTTAGTGTAATCAGAATATATGTTTTCAAACGTGTGTGCTATCATTACTCCTACAACAATAGCTACCAAGTGCTCTCTTCGTGTGAAACGGACCAACAATCAAGCTCTACATGTTATTGTGTTTCAAGAGGAGTTAGTGCGAACGGAATCTTTTTTCATATTATATATAGTTTCGTTCCTTCACCCGAAATGGAAATGTGACTTGAGTTGTTTGCGGCAAATCTATCTCAAAATCATATTTACCTAGGCACATTACAGCTATGCTCAGTGTTGAACCAAGAGCAAAGATACAAAATTTCAGTGAGAAGTGAGTGAGTAGTGCATTCAATGCCACATTAAAAGATTATGTGCTCCTTGCAGAGTGTGATTATAAATATTGTGGTGATACCATTTAATTTCTAAACAACATTAAAAAAGAATGCTTAGATATAATAGAGAGTGATTTAGAACACAATGCTTTGAAAGTGAATTTCATTCTCTCATCAATGTTTCAGCAACCAATTAGTGGTGAAAGAATGACATTTCATGTAGCATCCGGCACTCAATCTTGAAAGGTAATGGGTTACAGGAGCAGATAGACCAAGTGTTTTCAAAGTTTTTACAGGCGCAGATAGAACAAGTGTTTTCAAAGTTATCATCAAAACAAGAACGTTGTACTAAAATATGCAGTTGGAGTTTAAGTAAAAAACCATTACGTATGGTGAAAATCATAATGAGTGAACTAAAACCTTTCACTTAATAAGAAAGCAGTGAGCAATATCCAAAATAGTGAAGACAAACGTTTCTTGTGGTGCATTATGCCGGCATTATAGCCTGTTGGCAATCATCATGAATGCGTATCGAATTATGTACGATATGAAAGTGAAATGATGAAAGCAATGCATAATATAATCATCCCAGTAGCATTATCGCACATTACTAAATATGAACGACAATATCTGCATCCCAGCAATAACATAAGCATTAATATATATGTTTACAATGAGACTAAATCAATTTTTCACCACATATACTGCAGAATGACATTCGATACTAAGCAAATTGATCTCTTGTATGAAACAAATAAAACAACAAAATACTGCTTGATTACAAACTTTAGCAGATTAGGAAGTAGTCAAACTACAAAACGTGAACCCAAATATTACCATTGCAAGCGATGCCTATCTCTTTAACACGGAAGGTAAGCTTTTAGAGCACTTTGACTATTGTAAGAAATTTGAAGCCATGAGAACAATCATGCAAAACCGGGACTAACTATTAAATTTAAGAAGTTACATTCATTGCTGGAAAGTGATGTTATTATGATTGCAGACTTTTAATCTTATGTTAAACCAATTAGTACCTGTTCTCCTAATCCCAGTGCAACATATACGGAAAATGTTCAACGTCGCGAGCCATGTATTTTTGGTTATTGAATTTGTTGGCGCGATGCTACCCCATCGATCCCAGTTATATATAGAGGCAGAAACGCTGCTTAAGATTATTTTTAATCGGACGGAAAATGAATGTATTCATATTGTTAGTATGTTATCGCATACGCAACCTCTCTCCCCAATGTCACCACAAGAAGTTCAAGCATATAACGAAGCAACAAGTTGTGCTGCTTGTGATTGCTATTTTACACCAGAGAATTATAAATCAGTGCAATCGGTGAAACTTGGAAACATTGTGCCTGTGTACTATTATAATCTCTCAAATTGCGATACTCACTTGATTGCAAAGCACTTATGATTACAGGCTGGTAATGTTAACCTCAAAGCACATATAGAGGATAATTACGTTACATTCTCTAAATTTTGACCATTGGTGATTGAAATATTGAACTAAGATTTTTGGATCTATATCTGTTCTTGCCACACAGTTTAAATGATCTAGTCTCAAAATTAGATTCTACTAAATAGAAACACACACAAACCCATGTCTACACAAGACATGAATCTTTTCACACACGTCGCTTCCCATATGAATATCTCACTGATGAAACAAAATTCAATCCAAAACAAATGCCACTCCAGAAGCATTTCTACAGTTCTTTGAATAACACTGTATTCAGTGATGAAGAATATGCTTTTGTGAAGAAAGCTTGGAGAACATTTGAATGCAATACCTTTGGAGATTGTCACGATGTGTAGTTAACATTAGATGTATTGTTAACTGCTGATGGTTTTCAAAATTTTAGAAATACGTGTAAAGAGGCATATGGATTAGACTTTATGGAAATGTACACCACATCTAAGTTTGCATGGAACGATATGCTCTATGAAACCAAACAAGAGCTTCAACTACTGTCGGATGTAAATATGCATCTGTTTATAGAGCAGTCAATCAGAGGAGGAATCAGTAAATTCACTCTACGTCATGCCAACGCTAATAATCCCTATGTTGACGGCTATAAACCTAACCAAGAGCTTCGATTTTAATGTATCCAGATATGAATAACTTATACGGGATTGCCATGGTTGAAGCTTTACCTTACGGTAATTTCAAGTGGGAACCATCATCATCAGAGTGGAATGGCGTGAAAAAGATATTAGACTATCCAGAAGACAGACAGCTTTTCCGCTGAAGTAGATTTGCATTATACACAAGAGCTATATGATTACATCAAGACTTTCCTATGGCTCCAATTAATTAAATTTCTTCCGGAGGTACATTCAAAAAGTTATTACTGACGCCAAATGATAAGCAAAATTAAATTCTGCATTATCGTCTCCTATAGTTTTATTTACAACAGGGTTTGCAGCTTCGTAAGGTACAAAAATTGCTATGGTTCCATCAATCCAAATAACTCGAGACATCTAATAATAGTAATTCAACACGTCGCGCAGCTGCTAATACAGACTTTGAGACAGACTTTTATAAACTTATGAATAACGCTATATATATGGCAAAACGATTGAGAATGTAAGGAATCGAATCGATATGAGACTCGCGACTGATGAAAATAAGTGTGGAAAGCTTGTAGCATCTCGGTACTTCAAATCACGAAAGATCTATGATGACAGTTTAATTTTGTCATATGTTAATGAAAACTGTTAAATTACATAAGGCTAACTATGTAGGCTTCTCTTTTAATGTTAATAGATAAGGCTTCTCTTTTAATGTTAATAAGAGCTTTTAAGTCTTGAAGCTCATAAGTATACGAGTCTTGTATATGTATGTAAAATGCAGTAACTAACTATACGGCCTACGGTACTCACATGTTCATTACCGCAGTAACAAATGTTCACCACAAGATTCTATTCTGAGCAATATCAAATCTTTGCGATTCACCAATGCCAGCTCTTTCTGCACCAATACACGGTGCACTCTTTGCAACTGGTGTGAGTAGTGGTCAGCTGTGATAGTCTAATCAGGTGGAAGAAATTTGTAGTGCACCAATTGTTGACAAGTCCATAATACAGAGATCAGAGTTGGTCTTGAGGTGTAAGGAACAGGGTCACGCGGCAATAACCGGTAGGGTTGGAAGTGTCATAGAAGACTCACTTTTTATTATCAGTGAAGAAGCGATCAAATATGGGTGTGTTCAGGTGCCGAGCGATTAAGGACAAACAGGCTGCCATTCGTTGTTCCTTGTTGAAAGCCGACAATGTGTGGGGTACTTACTTGATTAATCATTATGACTTCCCTATCCATGCAGGTGCAGTCTCACTGTTTCAGGGGAAACATGAAATTTTTCTGTAACTTCATCCCACGTTATATAGCACCATGGCTGCTTTCAGGGACTCGTCATCCAACGCATGTGATCGTCCATAACAAGGTTCATCAACAAGACTCATATGCGGCAGCTGATAGGTTCACTTTCAAGCTATACAACAAGCACGCAAGCCGCTTCGATACCTCCATTTATCTTTTTACAATGGATGAGCCGATAATTTGGCAGGCACGTGCATCATTTCAGTTTTAGTGAGCGCATGATTAATGGGATGTCGAAAATGGCAAAAAAAGTTTTGGTTACCTTGCATTTTATATAGTTTATTTTAAGATGCCAAAAGATTTATTTGGATACCCGTGATATAAGGTGCATGATAATGAAACGATATCGTATTCTCCTTCCGGTGTTAATGAAAATCAATTAACAGTACTGGATCAAAGGATAAAATTAATTAAAGATGAACTGAATGCAATATGAAATACATTATCTTCAAATATTAGCACAAGCTCAGACCATTTACTAGATTTACTTCAGAACCTTATAAATGCGTTAAAAAGTATTATTCTTATGTATTCACATCTGGTAAATAAAAATGATTTGACTGAAGTTCAAAATATCATAACAACGATTCAGAATGAAGTAGAATTTTTAAAGAACCAATTCATTTCAATCACTGTTGCATAATATTTATGGAATGATCTCAAGACAAAGCTTATGGAACTACAAAACACATTTAAAAATCTACAAACAGCTGCAAACGCATTAGAAAGGGTTCTTCAGAATAATCCTTCCCAAGAATATCTTCGAAAATGCAAGAAGTTATTTCGAAACTACAACATGTGTTTAAAACCATTGCTGGTGAATCAAATAAACTCCGTGATAATCTAACGAACCTGATGTTTATACTGATGTATCGGAAATTAGTAGAAAGCTTGGTGAGTTTGTGGCAATAATTAATAAGATTTCAGAGCTCACAAATATTTAAATTAAAGTAAAAATCTACAGAGCATTTTAAGTATCCTCCTTAGTGAATTAACTAGTTTTTAGGAAGCACTGGCAAAGTAAAATAAAACATCAGATAGTTTTAATCTTCCCACAAATTTAATCATTCTTCAACATGTTGTGAGCACTTCAAAGTGATTTAGTAGTAAAGAACACCGAAGCAATCTGATATCGAGAGTATATGTAAGTCTTAAAATGATTTAGCTTTAAATCAAAATCAAAATCAAAAAAAATCGAAATTAACTGCTCTCGAAGAAACTAACACACTGCCAACTTCCCAAGAAGTAGAAACAATAAGAAAGAAAATAAGTAATATACAAACTGTAGCTGAAACAGCAGAGAACCTCCCTGAAATGATAGATAATATTAAGATTCAATTGCAAAATCTTGTAAAAGTATATCATGCCTTCCAACGTTAGAAGATCTTTCCGGTGTGCAAGAAGTGTTCATGAGTATTCAGAATGAAGTTAAAGAAGAGATACAAGAACATTCAAAATTCATTTCTGTTCATGGTGTTAATTAAATAGTTAGTGGATTAAAGGATGTGTTGAAAGGTTCAGAGGATACTACACTAACACTTAACACTCTCATTACTGATATTCAGATATTGATTAGTGATCTAGAAACAAAATGTACTTCTGTCACTAATACCCTTAATAACTTATCTAAATCATATGATGACATTAACGAATTTCGTAATGTAGGGCTTCAATAGCATTAATACACACAGTGACTCAGCTTAGGGTTATGTAAGATAGTATTAAAAACTTTATAACCATCTCAGATTTTAATTCTAATGACGATAAGATTAATAATGATATTGTAGTAAAATTGAAAGATCCACATGATACATTGAAAAGCGACATGTATATGGTAAATCCAATGAACTGTTAGCATCAATTCGTAATTTACTTAGTGTTCAAGTTTTAAAATTTATTCAATGCCTAATAAGGAGTGTGGCTATACGCGTGGCATTAGTAAGGTATATCTCCTTGATATGAATACACCATATTTCGAAATTCCTTTTGATGGGAAGCTCAAAATTGTAGGTTTCCATTGGCTTAAGAAGAAGAATAAAGAGTTTCCTGTTGTTGATATATATTCATCAAGCGGTGGACAAAAGTATGGAAATCTATCATGAGGAATACATGAAGGTTATCGAGTACCAGATGCTTCATCAGAAGATGGAATTGTACTTCATGAGTTTGATGTTCTAGAAGCTTATGTTCTTGTTGTTCCATCAGATGAATTTTCGCCGTGCTGAGTAACCTGTTACTATTAATTTATATTTATTGCGCAATTGATTTATCGATCTTAAATAGTTAGAAATGAATAGTTGATTACAAATTGTTGAAGATTTACACAAGCCCGAGAGACGAAAGTATAAACGAATACCTGTTGTAACAAAGAGTATACATGATTGATTACAGGCAGATTTGGTTTAAATGAACTCTGGGAACTTGAAAGTCTTAGCTAAATTAAATAGAGACTACTCTGATATAACCAATATTGACACTTTTAGTAAGTATGCACGGACTATGCCAGTTAAAAATAAACAGGGAAGGAAGTTACACGCGCGTTTGATTGAATGCTCAAAACATCTTAAGAAGCACCGAAGTTCTTGCTGAAAAATCGCGGTAGCGAGTTCTATAATAAAGAATGTATTAACTTAATAAAGCAAAACGTACTAGTCATTATCTTCGTACAGTGATAAGAACTCTAGTA
The DNA here is from genome assembly GCA_022664845.1 of Lepisma saccharinum. Taxonomy (NCBI): domain Eukaryota; kingdom Metazoa; phylum Arthropoda; class Insecta; order Zygentoma; family Lepismatidae; genus Lepisma; species Lepisma saccharinum. The sequence goes on along the minus strand of JAGDQP010014342.1, from coordinate 14,831 downwards.
TTATTAAATGCTCCAATAGAACAACATGTAATTTGATGTGGAAGCAGTTCACAATGGAAGGTAATTACAAATGGTACAATACATTACAAACATCGATGGAAACATAAAATAATGAAAAAAACATCGAACAATCATAATGAAACCAATCGATGATTGATGCCCTGAAGAAACAAAGGAACAAAAATTAATATCAACAGTCTATAGAAAGAAGTACACATCATCATCCAAGGCGAAATATAGAGTAGAAGACTATGTTCAAATTTGTAAGTCTAAAAATAAGTTTGAAACAGGTTTCATTCGCAATTTGAGCACATAAATATTTCAAATAAAGTTACAGCTTTTAAGACTGATAAACTTACATATCACTTAAAAGATGAGCGCAATGAGATCATTAAGGGTCGTTTCTATAAGCAAGAACTAATGAAAACGAAATATCTTCATGTATATATCTCATTATAAAGTTTATACGTAAAGCTAAAAGCAAAGCGTTTGTTAAGTGCTTAGGACTATCTTCAGAACATAATTCTTGACCCGATCTCAAAGCTATATAGGAGTTGAACATAAAATAATCTAAATATTTTAATATGTGGAGTGCTAGAAAACGACTTTCGGCATCAAATGATTATGATAAGTTGAATGTTGAACTTCTTCCTAATAATATTGCTTGCTTAATAATAGGATCATCTGGGTATAGGAAAACAACACTAGTCATTAAAATATCATTGTAGCTCCGAATTGGCTTTACTACGGAGGGAGACACTTAGAGGTATTCTAAAAAGCTTAGATCAACGCAAGTATCAGTAACTTGCAGTATTAACGCAACTGCAACACATTTATAATGATATTCAAAAAAGATTCAATTATCAATTCACTACATTCAAAGTTTCTATTGTAAAGTTAGGTGAATGCAACAAAGTTCTGTAATTATTTTTGATGACTATATATTAGAGGATCAGAACGAGGTGCGGAACTACTTCACACAGGGTAGTCATAAAGGAATGGATTGCTTTTACTGAGCACTTATAGTAAAATCCCGATACAACTTATTAGATATAATACAAATTTCTTATGTATATTTCGTCTAGATATCGCGAATATGAAACATATTTCTAATGAATTTGTTGTTAGTGATATATCATTTAAAAGATTTTAAGATATATGTTCTATAGAATGGAAGGAGCTCTATGGTTTGATAACAATCGATATGACGAGAAAGTCGAACGATGGATAGTATAGAAACAAAATAGATCATTTCTTTATAATCGAGTAAAGTTTATGTTAATAGGAATCGAATGTCATTACGTTAACGTTTAACGATTATTTGATGTACGTATAATATTATATAGGTATGTTATGTATGTAGGTATGTCACATCTAACATTTATTTTCATATAGTCTTCTATAATGTCAAATCGAAAATATAATAATATTGAATTTAAAACATATTTTGGCGAAACTCTTTAAAGAATGGAAAGAGAGTCACCGTAGCTATTACGAAAAGCAAAAGCGACAAAAGAAACCATTGACTGAGGCGATTGAAACCTTAGGAAAAAATTGAAAGAGTAACCGATGGCAATAGAAATCTAATTACAGAAATACCTGTAGCACAACAAAATATAAACAACTAGCCACCAACACCATTAGAAACCACATTTGAAAAACAGCTATTTGCATCACCTAAGGCACTGCCTGAGACTAAAAAGTGAAAAGATGATGAGAAAGGAATTCAATTAGGTCCATTAGCGAGTCGATATTTGATTACTAATATATTTAATAAAGATGAAGTATTTAGTTTATATGCTATTGATATAGATGCAGTAGTGCAGTAGAAGATTGGAAGTTATAATGTTTTCTTTGATATTGATGATTTAATTATATCATATAGTAAGAGTAAGATCGCACATGATCCATATACTCATATCTACGAAAAATTTAAAGGAACAGAAGGCTTATAGGAGTTATTAACTTGTAAGCAACCAATAGGTTTCACTGATGAAGATTACGAAATTTATAAGATTTTAAAAATGACGAATGCTTTATATTAAAATCGTCATCCCTCACATAAAACAAAGAAATCAAGTTCCAGTGATAGGTATAAGACATTAATTAAACATATTTGGCTTGAACTTAAAACTAAAAGTGAGAGTTTGAGGGGAAGGAAGCAAGGGAAATACAAGCATGCCGCAACAGTTTATTTGGATGTATGATGTTAGAAAATTTGTAGATAAATTATTGGTTATAACGGATGAAGTAGCAGAAGAGAACAAGACCGTTTATACTGAAAAAGTGGGCATAATGGATATAATTCCGCCTAGTTTATCTAATTTCATCGTTTCGAATCCAAAGGGATTACGGTATCTCATTAAGATCATTCATGTTTTTTTGCAAACTATTGAAAGTAAGAGCTTACTGAATAATATTATTAATAAATTGCCCTTCAAACTACACCTTCCGAGTTATGAATTCTGTTGCCCTGGTACACGGTTAGATGAAAAATTAACGAGTGATGATCTAGGTATAAACAGATTAAGTCAAGCATGTCGGTCGAGAGAATGATATTGCTTATAAGAGATTTAAAGATCTAACAGGTAGGTATTGAGCTGATCAAGAATAAGAGTTAAAACGTTTGATAGATTTGTTAGCAAAGTTGCTACATTAGATAAAAAATAGATTCATTGGGAGTAGCAATGCGATGAATACAAAACGAAAAATGGGTTGGAGGTTTTAATACTTCTCTTGAGGATTAATAATGGATTAAACACAATACAGAGTTGCATTCTTCTTTAACTACATATATAATATAGTTTTGTTTATAATGAAGTCCAAAGGTATTGTAGCATTTCATATTCCATCACATGAATTAAAGTCATTAAACATTAATGACATTTAAAAGAAATCACAACTTATTAAGAAACAAGGATGCTTTAATAAGGGGCAAATGCGGGTCTAACATTAAGTCTAGCGCACTTAAAGAAACTTCGTAATCAACCAAAAACTGGTGGTTTCATATTTACAATTCCTGCGATTCTTGCCTCATTTGGAACTTTTGGTAGTCTTACAGGTGGTTCAGCAGTTATAGCTAAGGCAGTAATAGATACAAAGAGAAGAAAGCAAGAGCTAGAAGAATAAAAACGACACAATGAAGTTAAGGATCTTAAATTCTAGGTTGAGGGAAAGGTCTTAAATTTAAACAGAGAAAGAAAAAGCTAATATTAAAAACGGTGCTCACCAATTATGATATCGAACGTATCGTTAAAGGTTTAAATATAAAACAATTTAGAGAGGTGTATTCATGTCGGACAATCTTCCATCTACACCAACAGTGGAACAAGAATGTGCTGTTATTGACTTAGATAAATCAATTAATACTGGAACACATTGTATATGTTATTGGTATGAAAATAATAATGCATATATATTTGATTCATTTGGAGGAGTGCCTTCCAAGTCCTTAATTGAATATTTTAAACTTAGTAATACAATATTTGAATATAGTAATGATCGAATTCAACATTTTGATGATGTGATTTGTAGCCAGTTGTGTATTAAACTATTAAAGTTCTTATCTGATGGACATAAGTTCGTCAAGCTATTGAAAGATTGAAACTTGATTACTTAAATACCTTTTTGAATATATAATATAATCTAGTTTTATTAATGATGAAGTTTATTGAAAGTTATGAGGTTATCAAGTATTAAATAGTTTATTGTTTAAAATGATTGCGTTGCATCTATTTGGGACTACACCAAAACGTCCATTGAATCTTCATAATGAGATTGATAATCAAAATTATAATTTGAAGGTGGAACTAATTGGGTTTTATCGCATGTATCTAGTACCAAATGTAACGAAAAATAATAATACCTACTTCTTTAAAGGAAATAAACATAATATTCCACCGAGTCAATACAATGCATCCACATTAGAAACAACACTACCAAAAGAGGGTCTTCTAATAAAAACCATGTGACGCATCGCATGGAAGTTCCACTATTTGCACAACCTTTTATTGTCGGAACCACTGGTAAGTTCGTAGGTTTCAAAAATAATATCGATCTCAAATCAGAAGAGACTCATGTGGGGCAGTTTCTTCCCAAATTCTTAAGTATTGAAACATTTAATTCACACTGTAACCTAGCAAGAGGTATGATTATAGTAGATGCGGATTATAGACATAAAGAAACAAATATATCAACATTTAAACCTTAACAGATTTTATGGAACCAATTGCTTAAAACCTCAATATCCATTATTCTTTCTTCTTCAACAGAGTCATATTCACTCTACAGAAATAAATGTTACTAATGAATGTCATGAATCAGTTAGTTTTCTTTTTGCCATAACAAGTGGAGTTCTCGCGATCAAAGATTATCCTTAAATACTTTTTTGAATATATAATATAGTCTAGTTTTATTAATAATGGAGTATATTGAGAGCTATGAGTATCAATCGTTCCCACTGAATCGCCGTACATTCAAAAATTTAAATGAACCAAATAAATATATTGAGTTCAATATAGACGTTGGTGATGGTTTTCTGCACCCCCATTACTCTGATCTATATATAAGGTTTGAAGTTATTGGCAGGGATGCTGGAGGAACCTTTGCAGCTGTATCAAGTATTAAACTGATAGATAATTTTGTTCCATATTTTTTTAGATAAAGATAAGAAAGCATGGCACTGTTATTGATAGATCAATTATCACCTTTATCGCTACATGTTCATTCCTAAAGCCAGAGCTTGAATATTATAGGTTAAGTGGATTAATTAGTGATGAGAAGCTTCTACGGAAAGAAAACACAGTACTATTCTCTTTTCATCAACTGTTCTGTTTTGTCAGTGATTATCAAGAAATTATGTGGAAGGGTGATTTGCGAATAACATTTAAAGGGAGTGCAAATAATAATGTTTAATTTTATTGCCGGACAAAAAAAGCGGATTTTACATTAAATGTTACCACACTACGACATGCGAGTACACTTGTGATAACATCAATGGAACTGAGAATGCCAATTGTTGAATATGAAAAGTGTTATGCGATGGAGCAAAAAGCTGATATACTTCCGAAGCCTCAAATACCAATTCAGTTTCATATACATCAAAGTATTCAACGACATGTTAGTGGTTCTTATTTCGAATTTGATGTAACAACAAAGTTTAATTCACTGCAGTTTGATATGCCCGATTTCATAACTGTTCTCTTTCAAACTAGTCGTGATGATGATACACAACAAAAGGATGCTAGAAAGTTTTATCAATGAAAATTCAAAAGTGTTTACTTAAAGGAGGATCGCAATGCAACTTTCACTCGTGAGAACTTAAATCTAGATATGACAAAGACTGATTATCTTAAAACAAATGATAGCTATACAGAATTTAAAAGTGTGACACAAAGGAATACTAATATGTTCTATTCACCAACAGAGTTTATCGAGAATCGCCCCATGTTTGTTATTAACATTAGTAAATGAAAGCAAGTAGTAGTAAATGAAAGAACGAACATTAAAACTATAATGTATTTTGAAGACGCAGTAGATGGAAATACCTTTTGTACTGTGATACTAATAGCTAAAACTTTTTGTGTTTATGACATTATGAATGAAAGGGTATTGGAGCATTTATAACGAAAAAAATTACAGAATTAAGCAATAGAAATCACATGAGTTACCCGAGCATGCAATCTCCATTACTACAATGACTATTTTAGCAGTTTCCCCTCACACACAATACGCCTCTCTTTATTTGTTACACCCTTCTGCTTATAGAATTTTATACCCATCTCTCCCAGTGCAGTACAATATAGCAATGATTTGTAGATGCATATAGTTGCTTATGAAGTTAATGTTCACTATAATGCTAAAATAGAAACGGCTCTGACCTGTAATGTAAGGTTCCATTCCAACATTCACGTCAGAGCTTATCAAGGTATTGAACCCTTTACATTCTCTAGCGGTTCGCACTACAGTGTAGTAGATGCTTATGAGTGCTACTGTTAATAAATGTTCACTATAATGGTAAACTTGAAGTGGCTCTGGACTATAATATGTGTACCATTCCGGTATTCGCCTGGTGTAAGATTTGGATCTTATACATTCCCTAACGATTCTCACAAGGGACACCCGCAAACTCGGACATGAGAAACTGGATGAAAGTTTTTCCAGGAATTAATTGCAGGTCACTGAATCCAGTGGTGATAGTCGTTTCCATGCAATATCACGCAGTCAAGCAGTAACGGCGCCTGCCCATGGATGATAGGCCAATGTGCTAGAGAAGAGCTGAGAAGAAACGGGAAAATTGAACTGCTGAATGTAGTAAATATTATTCACGATTGAGTCTACAATATGCAGAAGCACACGCGAATGCCGTATGTGAATCTCAGTGTTACCAACTCAGTGAAAATCATGTATGAAAATGGGAATGGAGGAAAGTGTCAGAAGAATGCGAAGTACGGACATAAAAAACCCGACACAATAGTCGGGAATGAAGTTTTGACATGTTATAAAACAGTGTTTCTAACTGCAAAAAGGATGAACGAGGTAGTAAACGTACGTCAGAAGCTGAAACAAAGACCTGCAATAAGACAAGATAAGCGGAAGTGAATCAGCAGGCACAGAAAGAAAGAGTGGTATTACAATTGCCATATAATACGCTGCGTCTGGTGACAGGCGTCATCGTTGTGTACGGACATGAAGAGTAACAGAGCAGTACCGAGACAAGAAATCATTATTATCAGGACCAAAAGAAACATGGAACCGGCGAGGCGACTGTGATACTAGTAAAGTGATACAATACGGACGTATTTGAAAATTAATTATTCTGCTACACTGATCGGAAAGTGTGCACGAACCAGTTAATGGGTTGGCAAGCAACTGGTCAAAGCACAGATACAGTGTATAGTATGCACATTTGACCATCGCTATGGACGCACAGTTAGCATCACCTCTGCATGGTAACAATCCTATGTTAAATGCGACACTAATAACATTATCAAATAACAATATGACTTAACCGATGTCGTACCCGGGATTTTGCCAAGTATACTGCAGAATAGGCTTGTAGATCGGTGCGGAATGTTGATTGTAGATCACAGAGTGCAGCTTGATAATGAAATAACGATCGTGTAAATTCACCTGAGGTTTGTCACATTGGAGCCGTACTAAATCAACGATCCGCCGGAAATAGAGCTTCTATTGCTGAATACTACTGTTAGATGGTGCCTGTCACGAGACGCAGCGTATTGCATGGCAATGTGTAACACCACTCTTTCTTTCTGTGCCTGCTAATTCACTTCCGCTTATCTTGTCTGATTGCAGGTCTTTGTTCTCGCTTCTGACGTACGTTTATTACCTCTTTTATCCTTTATGCAGTTACAAACACTGTTTTATAACATGCCAAAAACTCATACCCGACTATTGTGTCGGGTTCTTTATGTATTCCACTACTTCGCATTCTTTTGACATTTTCTTCCATTCCCATTTTCATGCATGATTTCACTGAGTTTGGCAACACTGCGATTCACATACGACATTCACATGTACTTCTACATATTGTAGACTTAATCGTGAATCATATTTACTACGTTCAGCATTTCAATTTTCCCGTTTCTTCTCAGCTCTTCTCTAGCACATTGGCCTATCATCAATGAGATCGCGCCGTTACTGCTTGACTGCGTGATTTTGCATGGAAACGACTATCACCACTGGATTCAGTGACTTGCAATTAGTTCCTGTAGAAACTTTCATCCGGTTTCTCCGGTCCGAGTTCGCGGGTGTCCCTTGTCAGTGCAGTGCAATAGATGCTTATGAAGCTAAATGTTTACTATAATGCTGAAGTAGAATAGAAGTTGCAATGAACGGAAGCTTTGTAGTTGCATCGGAAATGAACAGTAAATGGTAATTTGCATTTATGACAAAATCGTTTTAGTTTATGAGAAAATAGGTATCTACAGTAAATGGTCATTACAATATGGTGAACCTTTGACGTTGCTGAAATTCTCGTAAATGGTAAAATGCCATTGATTCTGATGACCCAGAACAGACCTTTTGTACCTACTCTGGGTTAATTAGCAATTAATTGAGTGTTGCAGGATATCAATAACTCCAAAAATTATTCATCTTTTTTTTTCCTAGAGTTATGCCTTTCCGATGGAGAAGCGAAGGGCATATTATTCCGAGAATACATTTCCTTCCTCTTCTGAGGGAGAGTTTACAGGGTTTTTACTTAAGCTATTTGCACATCTGTTTCTTGAGTCTCAAAGATAATACATTTCCTGAAAACAGATCGAAAAAACGGGCCAATTATCCTGGAGATTTTTAGAAGCTCTAAGGTAGGAAAGGCGCTCGTGTCCGTACTCAAATGAACTCCAACTAAGTCTTCATAGTTTGAATCTATGAAGTCTTCTGGGGAGAGAAAGTAATGAAGATGCCGAAGAGATAATTTGTTTCAATTTGGGAAAACAAGGATAATATTCGCCCGTCCATCGGAATGAAATTTTATTCTTCAATAATTTTAAAAGAACTACACAATATGTCATGAATTATGGAATAAATCAGCGCACAAAATTCAATAACCAACAAATAGACTTAAGGTTTTTCTTCTTTCTTCGTGTGGGGAAATCCCTATCGGCGGACACAATTTTGGGAGAACTTTCGTAGACTCTACAGAAACAATGTTTCCGAATTTTTCTCCTTTAGGAAATCCAATGAACATTTAGATGGGTTCAAACGGAGGTTTCTATATCAAAGGCGGAGAAAAATAATTTGCAGAAATCTTAGTGTTTGATACCAGGACGACACATGACGAGATCGTTCATGTAATTGGTAAAAAATGATGATAGTATCTATTCTGTAACTATTTGTACTAAAATTGCCATTTGCGAAGGAGACGTTTTGACACCTATAGGGACAGGCCGTGTGATGAAATTCCCACAAGATGCCATTCTGATAAGTCGGTAGCCAACTTGGTTTGCAGATTGGTGCCAATACGCACTGCTTCGAGCCAGAAAGGAATGCAGCAAAGACATGTCAGGAAATAGTAAAAAAAATCGAAGACCGAACATAATTTCCGAGGGAAGACCATATGATCAATCACGATAAAAAATCGTAAACACAGATAACTTCGTCACTTAGTCAAAATTTACGGTATTTTAGGAATATCTTCCTATATTTTCAGTACACATAAGTTGATTATCGAACGAACTAATTAAGGATGTTTTCTTATGGCCGGCACAAATCAGTTATGTCATTCCTGACCGCACCGTCACAAACTTCAGCGTTTTCTTGGCAACCTTACAAGATGCGTGCATTATTGGCTAAAGTTTGTGGTTGCAAGATACGACTTCGCTCTGCCATTTCCACAATCTCTTCCCCCACCAACACAGTATATTTTCCTTTTTCGTGCTAGACATTGTGAACAAAATCCATATAACTTTGTTCGGCTGATATTCCAAACTATCATCAAACTGTAAAGGATTAGCCAGTTGTACCATTGGTATAATCATATAGGACTTTCTACAATAAGTGCTCTACAGATAGCTTTATTGAACACCAGTACAGAAATTGTATTATTAGCATTAATATTTTTGACATTAACTCATTGCTCAGAAGAACGTAACTCCACTTAGGCTGCTTTCACATACGCGCGAGAGCGGACAACACCCGCGTGGTTTGGAAATACATTGCGAGCAATTGGGCTTTCCACATCAGCGCGAGCGCGAGGGGAGAGCGGGTTTCTCTCGCTGCGGACGAAAAAACACCCGCGTTTCCCTGCTAGAAATTCGGCGAGACTTTAGCGGGAGCTGCCCGCAGAAAGCCAAGCAAGAGATTGAACTAAATGAGCCGTTTCAGATACGCGCGAGAGCGAGGCGGGCGCGGGCGAAAAGAGAGAACAGTGTTGCTAGGAAACACCACGAAATAGGCTGCATTTTCATCAATTACACCAGGCCGGTAGCTGGAATTGTTTCATTAAAAGCTAATCTTCTTGTTGGATCATAATGATGTTGATATGAATGATCATAGAGCTGTAAACAAGAAGTTATTTCTTTGTTATGAAGATGTATTGTCAGTTAAAAGAATAATTACTTATATACATTTTTCATGAAATTGTAGTAGTTTCACGTCGAAAATTTGAAAGTGAATCATATTCCCGTTTCTCATATATCTACGGTAAAAATAAACAACTATTTGTTCTGATTTTTGTACAAGCAGAAAACATTACAAAGTCTAAATAAACTAAAGTAGGCCGGACGCACCGGAACTGTTTCGGCAAATCAGTTTGAAGACAGAGTACATTTCCTTTACTCATTTTCTGTTATACATTTTATTTACTCGATACTGTATTGTTGATGATGATGATAGGTGTTCTACCCAAAGGCAGGTCTTTGACCCAAAGATCCGTGGGCAAAGTGAACCCATGGTGGTTTGCCATTGCCTTCCATGGGATGATGACGTCCTGAGGACGGGACCTACAATTTAACGTGGGATTCGAACAATTTGTGTACCCACCGCGAATCAAACCCGGGACACCTTAATTACACGGCTACGAGCTTAACCATTCATCCACCGGAGACAATACTGTATTAAAGGTCAAACTTTTTGCTACTTTAATTGTTCTAAGTAATATTGGTTTCGACCCATATACATTTCAAATAAAGGTGGAAAAAAAACTAAAAAAAATCTCGGAATTATTCCACTATTTCGACAGATATCCCAAACAAGCAAAATATATATTTTCGGTAGCAAATAGTCACAAAACAACGGCAAGCCGATGTTATTCTCTGAAGGAAAACAGGCAATAATAATGATCTTTCGAGCTGAGCCATTTGTTCAAATATTCAGACTATTGATTTAAACCACACGTTTGGAACTAATCTATATTTTTAAATAACGAACTAACGAATTAAAGGAATTTCCTTGGTAGTCATATTATCATCAGTGTGTCCGTTGCCACCACATCAATAAAACTGGTTACACAGCAACCCTGTTCGCAGAAACTTCCCGCGTAGTCAATGCCCGCGTTAATGTGAAAGGATCAGCGAAAGCGAGGCGGGCGCGGAGAACTAGCTCTCGTCCGGCTCTCGCGCGTATGTGAAATCGGCCTTAGATGCAGAAGGATTCTTACGATTGTTTAATAGGTGCGACATCTATGTGTATCACTGGTTAATGTTATGAAAGTTTGATCGTTATTTTTGACTACTTAAGATATGATTGCATTACAACTCCTTTTAGTTAATTATCTTGACAATTGCTCAAACGCATCAACTCATTTATGTGGGAATTTTCCAATTTATTATGTTTCATTGGTAGAATTTGATGATCTACCAATTTTCAGATGAGATGTTCCGAACAAATTGATCAACAAACTGTAAGATATATTTATCATTTGCGTGAACGCAATATTTCCAAAACACTAACTTAGAACCCCGGTATACAAAGATATAGTAATGAATGCTATATGTGAAAATACATTTCATGTGGCTCCAAATACATTTTGTAAAACGTCAGAAGGAAATGTTCTTTTCCACATTATTGGTTAAACATATCTACTTAGAAAGCATCAAACATTGGTCTTTCTACTCTGAAATGTGGATGTTCTTTCTTGAAAATACTAAACATTTCTGCAATATTTATTTTAATATCCTTTTCGTCATATTTCTTGACATCCTTCTACTCCGATATGTACTGTAATATAGCAGAGTTCTGTCGGTAAATTATCTCATAGCTGTAAAATTATAGAATTTTCTCCATTATTTCTTCTTGCTTAGGGAATCGTAGCCTCTTTAAGGGTGAAGAGAGTATGTGCACCTTTTTCTTGGTGGTTTTTGGAAGTCTTCTTTACACTGTTTAACATAAAACTGTGGTTTAAAAATGTCGGACGTTGTATCTTTTCTTTGTTCGTATATGCTTTGTTGCAAACCTATTGAATCTTTACCTGCGGTATATGGCATTTTTATAGCTACTTCTCTTCTCTTAATTTGTTTATAATCTATACTCTTTTTCTTTATGCTTCTTAATATGTCGTTTTCCAAAGTTTCCACATAAAAACAGAGAATAATCATTTTACGTGAGGGAGCTAAATAGGCTTTTTGCTATAATGTGGAACAATGCCAATTACAACATCAATTACTTGAAGATATGAAGATACACATTCACAGATCTTCTCATCATCCTAAAATACAGCAGATTAACACTCAAAGTTATATTTCATGCTTAAAAATTAGTTTCCAAAAGTCCTGGACAAAGAAATATAATAACATGGAAAAGCTGATTTATCGATTTTTGCAGATTGGTCTGGTGAGAAGAGAACTATAAAAAATTATCAATAACAGGCGCTTACAGTGGAGTATATGCAACTCCTTTCAATCCTCTTAATTATCTGAAAGTTATGTGGTAATGCTACTCCTTAAAAATTATGAAATGTAGAAATATACATGGAAGTTTTTGCAACCTATGCAAAATTGTCCTTCTCAGTTTTCTAACGTTCGTATCATTATGGTTGGCAATATTTAAATACATTTGTTCTGACGTAAAGAGGAATATTCTACACAAACAATAGTAATCTGTATTAGAGTACATCCATGATAATCTTTGAAGTTTCACTTGTGCAAGTAACATCAATCTTCAATGAACGTGTCATTGCTACGTGGTCGATACTGTTTATAGGCTAGGGTCACGTCCATTACCGTTTATTTCTAGGTTGTTATCTTTCTTTCCTACGGTTTGGCTGCATAAACTTATTACACTTGACAATCTTTAGAAGTTGGTAAACTATTGTACAAAAGTAGCCACTGGTTTAGAAACAGAACTGATTTTTTTTAACGGACATAACAAGATAAACTACCTCTAAATATTCATTGAAATATGCATACGTACGGAATATTTTGAATTTATCCTCCTGTTGAACTATTTGCCAGACACTTACATTTAATATTCAGATATACCAAATGTTTTCAAAGCTTTACGCTGGTGGTGATGTCCGGCGTAAATACGGTTAACATACGTACTGCAACATATTAGCTCCGATATGAGTTAAACGAACAACATGGTAGTCGGATCATAAAACTCAGGGATGAAAACATTTTACGATATCTATGAGAATTCCCTTTTCTACTGTATCACTTATGAATCAGGCATATTTTAGTTGATAAGTGGATGATTACTCATTTGTAACTACATACTTTAAAGAATGTTCTAGGATGTGTTATTTATAATTAATCGTAGAGAAATAATGTTGTTTGTCATATGACTTGATTGCTACAGTTGTTTATGACTGATCAAGTCTGTCGTATCCATTCCAACTTTCAGTCACCTTTACCTGACTACTACAACTAACATTTATTGAATCTTTCATGATTCTAATTAAATAATGAATAATACAAGTAAAAAGGTGGCAATTCAACCAGTGACAATTGTACCGTTTAATTCCACTTAGGAGGCAGTAAGTCTTTCACGGTATGCTACCGTGGGAATTCTTGTCCCCTACAAAATAGTAGCTTCGTCTAGTATCGATGATCAGGAAGACGCGTTCGCATATTCCTACGCCATAGTTGATGATGGCAAGAGAAAGAAAATGAAGAAATTCACATGCGTCATGATTTCCATTCACTGCTAGCAGACTCCGAATTTGTTCAGTGCAACCCAGATTTGACAATCGAACAGAAGGATCATTTAAAGAAACAAATTTCAGATTTTCGCTCAGAAAACAAATTAGGAAAATTTTAATTAATTGGACAACTCCTTTAATACGTTTGGTAAACGTTATGCTTTCATAAGTCCACATTTGCTTAATAATGTTATCAAAAACTAGTGTAATTACAAAGCAACCAACAAGCATTTCGTTTACTATTTGATTACCCTCAACAAGTGTGTTATGTGTTTCTTCAACCATGGAAAATGTGGTATTAGGATCCGTAGGCTACTACTTTAGCAATAAATAGTGCAGTAAAAAATATTGTTATACTTTCTTTGACTTCTAAATGTTGGAATTTCGAAAAAAACGTCTTGGCTGTAATAATCTGTAACGACATTCATACGTTAACACCTTGTAAATCAAATTGTTTCGCCACATGTCTTACCTGGTAAACGACTTCTTTGAATGCTGGATGGCGGCAAATAGTAAGTGCTGGAGGTGGTAACCTTTCATTGACAACTAATCTAATACGTGTCAATACATCCGGGCTATGAAACTTCAAAAAGCATTCTTTTAGCTGAGAACAATAAGAAAACCCCAATGTCTTTATAATGTAATTCCATTAAGTAACATAATAGAAAATGGCATTCATTAGTCACTATATTCATAACCAACCCATTCCATATTAATAAATTCCATCAAGAAATTCCAAAATAAACTTAAAAAATACTTGTTCTTTCGGTGGATTAATTTGAAGTTAGTGTGCCAAGTTCCATACACAAGAGAGGTCTAGTATTTCTTTTGCACATTCAAAGAACTACTCTATATAAACATAAACTTAGTGAATTTTACAATTATGAACCAAGAATTTCTTCACTTATTTCATTTGCAAACATGTATTGTGTACTAAGGAAATAAATATTGTATCAAATTGACAATTTACTCTTTATTTCTTATCACAAGAAACTGGTAGATATTTATTCTATATAAATTCAAAGAATTAAATTATATATTAAGAAATCAAGAACATCAATCAATTAATAGTTCCTTATATTACAAAATAAGCAGCATTTCAGAAACAACTTCTTAATGAACTCAAATTATAGTAGCACTCAAGCGTGTTATCAACGCTGATTCTTTTATTTCGTTCTAACCGTTATCGGTTCAGAAATGTACGTTTAAATTTAAACGATATTTAAAAAAA
>JAGDQP010014341.1:0-45470 GCA_022664845.1 Lepisma saccharinum | reverse complement strand
TATTAAATCTACTTTTAGACTTATATAATGAACTTTATAGAGCTCCTACGTAGCCTAGTCGGTAGAGCGCTCGACTTCAGTGCGAGCGGTCCCGGATTCGATTCCCGGTGGAGGCTCATAAATTTCGGTGTTGACCCAGCATCGTGAGGACAATTGGGGAGCTACTGTGATTAATAGACAGTGGCGATCACAGTGAGAGCTTCGGTTCTCCTCTCCCAACCCGTCTTATCAGCGTGGGAGCAGTAGACCAACTCCTCCCTTCGGGGAGAAGCCTCATCTACTAGTGGATTGAATATGGCTGTGATTTATTATATATATACCGTAAGTAAATTCCTTCTGCCTTCCTAAATTAATAACAATAATAATAATAATGTTACAAGAAGAATGATTGAATAAAGTGAAAAGTTATAAATATTTAGGCTCATCTGTTACTGGGAATGGCGATTTGGACTCGAAAATAACACACAAAATGAAAGAGGGATGGTGAAATTGGAAGAAAATATGTGGAAGTCTCTGCGACCGTAGAACCACGGTGAAGAATACAGGGATGATTTACAAAACAGTGGTTAGACCAGCAATGATGCACAGAGCAGAAATATGACCGATAAAGAAAGCATAAGAAAAAGAAATTAGATGTTACCAACATGAGAATGTTACGCTGGATCTGTGGGATAACAAGAAAAGACAGTGAGAAATGTGAGAGTAATAGGAACAACCAATGTTGAAGAGATATCAAAGAAGATACAAGAAAGAAGACTGAAATGGCGTGGACATGTAATGAGAAGAACAAATGACTATGTAGTCAGAAGAGTGATATCAATGGAACTGGAGGGCAAGAGGTACACTGAAAATCTCCTGGCTCAAAAAAACACAAAAACTTGATCAAAAATGAACTTTTTGTGAACGCATGTGAAATTTATGTGAACCTACCGAAAAAATGAGAGCTTTTAGTGTGCTCAATGTGTCTTTTTGTTGGCTTCTGGCCTACGATGCACATTTTGTACACATTAAGTTTATATTTTCTGTTGTTCACATTATCTACACTTCGTTTTGAGATCACTTTAAGTACATTTGCCAATATTAAGTGAACTTTTCGTGCATAAATTGTGTATCAGTACATTAGAAACACTAAAAATGTGGTAGTTCATATTAACTTCACGAACAGTTCATATAATATGCACTAAAAACGTGCTAAAACTGGGTCATATTGTGAACTTTTTTCTGGACATATTGTGAACTTTAGGTATATTTTGATTTCCAGTGATAGAGGGACGTCAAGGAGGAAATGGATGGATAGGGTTAAGAATGATCTCGGGGAGAAAGGTCTGTCTGGGAAAGAAGTTCAGAACAGCTTTGTGAAGAAAACCTATCAGAAAGGTCGACCGCACGTAGATAGGAAAGACGTAGAGAAAGAATAATAATAATAAATGTACAGTATTATATAGGACCTTAAGTATTTGAAAGCCTATTAAAATTTCATTCAGTCAAATAATGATATTGCATGTTGAGCAACAGCACCAAATCCTTTATTTATTTACTATGCTATACTAAAGCTAGATCTAGAGAAATCGCAATGGAATAACTTAGAAGTAATGTTAATGAGTTCCAACTTTCTCAAAGAAGTGTGTGAAGTACAATAATAATAATAAAAATAAAAATACTTACGTTTCGTCTGTTACGAAAGAAGATGTAAAATGCATTGTTCTACCTCGATGTCAACTAAAAGCAAACGATGTCCCTGGTCCGAAAGCGATATCTAATTCCAAATCGGAAACAAAGAACAGAATAATAAAAGAACGGTTGGTTAAGTTTTAGACACCCTACGCGGAGACATTAATCGAGCACCTGTCAAGTCCATTGTTTCCACACGGATGACACTGCCTCATCCTCATTAATAATGAGATAAGAGACTAAATGGGGAGAACTCCTATACGACAAACTCACAATCTCATTTTTTCAGCAGCGTTGCCAAATCACAAACAAAATCAGTAGATCAACACGATTTTTCTCTACCTGATTAACTACTATACACGCTGATCCATATTTTAAAGCATGCCTGTGTCTTATGTTTATCTGTCAGTTGTAACAGTGGGAAATACAGTATATATGTAGTAATGTCAGAGCACTTGCAGATATAATATCTCTCACTAATGAACGATATCAAAGTATCAACTGTACTTGTACTTGTTAATTCTTGCATTAATAAATAAATTCAATTTACTGCCTTTAGGCATAACTAAACTTTAGGCATCTTTGGTAGCTGAATTGTTGCATAAAATCAAACACCTGACTTCATTTTAAAAATAGACTTTACAAGTTCCACAGAACTACATCCCAATATTTGGCTTTGCTGAATATGTCTTCTGGAATCTATTTATCTTTGTCTTTAAGCTTCCTGTTCTATTATAGAGACTTATTCTTTTCAGAATTTTTCCTAAGGCATGTTTTTTCGTCATATACTGATATATACGTATGTTTTTTCGTCAATAAGAATCAATCAGCAGTTAGAAAACATTATTAGCACAGCGAAATTTTTCAGATAAAAAGAGAAACTGCTTCTAATAATATAAGAAGGGTATTAATGTTCTTGATTAAGTGTTTATTTTTTATTTGCTAAGAAGTTTGGTGATAGTTATTTTATTGCCAAATTGAACTGTCATGAAATGCAGAAAACACAAACTAAAATAGCGGAATAAAGGACTAACAGACACTATTTCCAATCTGTAAAATTTCCTGGCAGAATTCTGTTTCTTCAAAAAACGGTATTATTTTCCATAGGGATTAAATTAGGCGTCCTAACTGTAAGTCAAGTAATCTGTTGTACGATAGTCTTCACATTAGAGGAAGAGATATTTATTCTTAAGCGCTACATCAGAGCAGCAGTTATGGAGAAACATGGCAGGCATTTGGAACAAAGTTTTCGGAGACACTTGCTCAACAGAAATTGAGTACACCAATACGACTAATTTAAGGTCACGAGAAATGTCGATTCACCGAGAAAAGGTCGAAGAGTGAAGCTGGATAGGTAGCGTATGTTTCTAACATTTGCTGTGACTCTCCTCCATATATTGCGCAACTTACTGAGCCCTGCATTTCGTCTCCTACATTTAAGTACTTGGAAATCAATTTTAGGAAAATGATTTAGAAAGATTTCTTTTACAATCTGACTTGTACAGGTCTACAGACCTAATAACTTGTACTCAGTTTTAAAGAATATCAGATTTAATAACTTTCGTTATTGAACAGCCAAAAAAGTACTGTTAACGCCAAATGTAAACGGTTGAAATTTCAGTTAACGATAGTTAACTAATAAAAGTGAATTTTTATTCTAGCAGCTTGAGAGCGCAGGACTCATCAGTGTGCGAATTAACGGGTGTGGTGGTGAGGGGACATCCCCCTGTAAGTGTGCATCTGGACGCATGTATAATGTATTGTATTAAATTCATCACTTGATTTTGCTATCAACAACATTTCATCCCTCCTGTAAAATTTCATTAATTTGCACACTAGGAATTACAATGAAAATGGGAACATCATAACAAAAATTGTCCTCTACACTGTAGCTTGGAAAGTGCTAATACACAATCAGTAATGCCAGTGTAAGATGAATTTATTTACATAGACCAAGCAGCTGTAGCTCAGTTGGTAGGCCGTTAGCTTAAGAATACAGTAGGATGGTCCTGCGAACGATCTCAACGGCCGCCAATCCTGACTGAGATTTTTCCATGGTTTTTCCTCAGTCATACCAGGCAAATGCCTTGATGATACCTACTAACTAGGCCCTAGTCGACTGCCTTCGAACATCCACTCCACACCTTATTGCGGCCCGACCCTGATATGCCTAAAGATCATTGTAATACATTCAAATTTATCATTTAATGAGTTTAGATGGAAATTTACAGTTATGCTCTGTTTGATGATGATGTTCATTTCTAGTATCAATCGATCAAGAGAAAAAAGTTGCTTGGCAAATGTACAAAATCCTCATTGAAGAAAAACTTTTGAAGAGAATTATGTTTGTTGCATAGCGAATTTCATTCGCTCTGCTGCCTAGGAGCTGAAATGAAAATAACTTTTCTTACCATCTAATTAATTAAACTCTAACAGTTTACCTATCATTATATGTAAACAGTACTTTAAGCGTCCAATAACCTAAGCTATAGGACTCTAAAATCCTGATAATCTTTATGAGTCAACTTTTACTCCCACAAACGAAAACTACAGAATAACTCGAACGTTTAACGTCTAAAGTTAGGCAACACATCTTATTATTATTATTATGAAAGTTTTTAATGCAAAACCCAATCTTTTTATTTCCACTGTTGCAAACACGGTCTTCTATCAAATAGTTTTTGTTCAAACTAAAATAGCCTTAACATGAAGAAAATTGCAACACAAAGGATTATTTTTTTTTTTTGCATTATACTTTAAAAAAGTGTGTATTTTAACACACTCAAAATGCCCATTGATCAGAACATGGGAAATCGGTCAAAATCCAAGGCGGCGGCTGAATTTACCCATTTCCCGTATTTATGATCTGATTTTACTAATACTGACTCCAAATTACATAACATTCTTGTTTGTGTTATTCCCTACAAAGCGTGCTTTTAAACATAAGGTAAAGCCGGGAGAGACTGCACACAATTCAACAAAAATTCTATTTTTATGCAAACTTCTAAAAAAAATTACACCATATATTTTTTAGTATCTTAAATTACATTCTATTAATCTTTGATATAAGTCATTGTATGCTTAATGATAATGATCTTTTAAACTCCCTAATTTGCTCACTCTCTCCTACTACGGTAGGTAAGATTGCGCAAATGGGTAGAGAGACTGCGCATGAGAATAAGATAACATTCGATAGTACGAACAAAATATAAACTACTTGTAAAACATTATAAAATGTTGTATTACAAAAAAAAGTAATTATCTAAAGCAGCCCCTGAATATTTCTATTAAATGTTACTTTTCTTATACTCTTGGAAGTGATTGTAAATTTTACTACTACAATCGTAAATAGACAGAGGATAATAATTTTATACTCTTCACATAGTGTATTCGTCCGACTGAAAATTACACCGAAATCTAGCCCTGATTTATACATAACTTTGCGCAATCCCTCCTCTTACTGTATTAAATGAATGTACTGCGCAAACTCTCCTACTTGACGCTTGCGCCAACTATCCTCATTCGGGAGGAGAGATTGCGCAACAACATAGCTTGGGTGCAAATTTCCAGAATGACCGGAAACTGTCTACAACACTAGTTCTGATTTATATATTTTTAACAGTAGAACATTTCGTTCGAAAATATACACAACGTTTATGAAAATTCAAGGATTTACCTTCTGCTGTAGACGCAAAACAAGTAATGATAAGTTCCAGCGACCACCTGCTAACAAAACAGGTATTAAACTAAGTCTGTCAGTAACGTATTCAATTTGTCTTGACTCGCAACACGTTAGTGCCATTCCTTCACATCTTTCCAGGATCTGCGCAATCTCTCCTACCGCGCAGTTTCTTCCGACTTTCCCTTACTCAAAATCCCCAATAATCGCTCCCCGGAAAATCAGTCAATATCCAAGATGACGGCTGAATTTCCCAGTCTTCCGTAATTACGCTTATGGCTATCCTGACACTGATTTAATCAGTGAGACATTTTATTTTATTTTGTAGAAAAATGCACATTTTTTCATGCGAACAGGTAAAAAAAAAAAAAAAAAAAATCAAACCGCTTTCGATAAGAACAAAAATGTATATAGAAAATGTAACTTAGTTTAGTCCTCAAAATAATCCGCATCCAGCAACTTTGGCAACGTTCCTGCAGCTCAATAACCTGGCGGATTTTGGATAAATAAGATAAAATGAATTTAATGGGCGGTAACAGAACTATGGCTTAAGCCCGTCCCTTATCTTTGTTACGTCTAAACAACTGTTAAGAAAATAAAACAATAAAATCGTATAAAAATTGAAGATGTAAAATATCTTCAGAGGAATAGCTTAGAGGGCTCTATTTCATGAAAGAATTCTGCAACTCTTCACTTTGCACTTTAGAAAAATTGCGGAGTGCAGATTAATTCTGTTTCAAGTAGGTCGAGAGGAAACTGTAGAATCTGTTACATCATAGTACTCCGCAACTCTGCATTCATTGATCCCGTTTCATGTAAATAAATTTTTTAAAGTGAGGAGTAGTGTTTTGAAGAGCGAAGAGTGTAGAAACTCTGCACGACTTTATATGTTTCTGTTTCACGTAGGTTTATATACTGAAAAAAAAAAAAAGTGATACCTCTCTTCAACTCTGCATTATATTTTGCAAACTGTGAAGGGTATTCGCAAATAATTACTAGTGAACTATGAAAGTTCTTCTAGTTAGAATTTTACTATAGTTATTTGATATACTTCGTAGAAATTTGTTGGGCTTGATTGACGACGATTCCTGTGACGAACAACAGCAAAATGTTGGCAGGTTGAGAACCAGTGTCCGATTTGCATAATTTACAGAGAGGGGGAAATTTTTCTCAGAACGTAGAAAACCGTTTTAGATCCGTTCAACATATCCCAGGCTTGGGGGATATTTAGGAAAACAGAGCCAGGGAAGATTTTCGCAGAGAGTTTCAACTTGAACTTCAAATGGACCAAGGGATTTTATTTTCAGGGGATTAGTTGTTTATCATTAGACGTCTCCACTAGCAAGGTGCCGTTGCGAAGCTTTTTAACATGTTTAAGCTAGCCTGAAACATGAGCACGTTGTTTTTGAATAATGAAAGGGAAAAATCCTTTCAAACCGCCTGTACTTTCTGTTTTGTTCTTTACTTTAATTACAAGATATCGAGTGATATTCGGTACTTGTCTGTTCCTGTACTGCTATATTCTCTACGTGGTCACTGGTTGATTCACTAACAAAATGCGCCTTCTTCCTTTTATTCTCAGTGACTTTTTCTTCATTCTGCCGCTTACCTTTCCGTTTGTCTTTCGGTGAAGGCGACTTGTTGTTAGGATGTTGTGGAGCCATGGTGAAAGAAAGCCGTAAACAGTGTTCGATTTGTAGCGGGGGATTATCCCCCTCTCGGCAAAAATCTTCTCTGGTACTTTTTATAGATATATACCTCTAACCTGGGATATGGACGATCCCAAAATTTCGTATAATACATATCTCACTATTTCTTCCCCCTCTCTGGAAATTTCACAAATCGAACACTGGCCGTAAGTGTCCACATTTCTTTGCCTTCGTTCTGAGAAGCTAACTAGTCTGTCGGGTCTTACCTTTGTCAGCAAGCTGGAAATCGAGGCGAAGTCATAAATGGCTTAGCGTCGAAATCACTTGCACTCCTGACTGATGGATACTTAGGACACCCAATCCCCTAAGCGTTGGCGAGACCCCAATGGCGCACTTCCTAGCTCAACGAGCTAGACCAATGGTTCCGCTTCCTTTCCAATGACCCCAGGGGCCATCGTCAATGCAAATACATCCTAAACATAACCTTTGTCATAGCGGGGAGGCATAAGTCCCAACAGAAAAGGAGATGAAATAATGAATCGACTGTGAATGAAAAATGAAGTGAAACTGAATGAGCTCCTCTCTGCTGGTCCCCCTTTCGAGCAGCGTGGATGATTAGGGCTGATTGCAATCAGCAAAAGTCGACTGGACGATGGGGAATTCTCTACGCCAACGTTCCGCAAAGTATATTTAAGTGCGGAGCAGTTTTATTAGTTGGCATGTTCAACGGACCACCCTGTGCCTGCCCAAGGGCAGGTGGTCCGCGGAGCACAGTTTGCGGAACGCTGCCATACACCATTACGAGAAGCGATAGTCTGCTGCTCAGGCTGACTGCAGACAGCAAAAGCTGACTGGACGATGGGGTAGCCAATTCTCTACGCTAATGGCGGATTTGAAACCCAAAGAAGGTAGTGAGTGCCTACTTCATTGTCATTGGTGAAGGATTCCCCACGAGTGTGGTAGTCCAGGGAATGTAAGAGGTGATAATCTGTTGGCGCAAGGTCCAGGGAGTGCGGTGAATGACACAATGTCTCCCAGCCAAGTCATTGTATGGTATTCCTAATCACATGCGGCCTCGCATTAGGCCCTTGCGATTCACCAATGCTGGCTTCTTCTGCTGCAGTGTCTCTTTCTTGCATACGTTCCAGCTGCTGCGGGTATCCCGACCTGAATTTCTGGAACAAATGCCTAGCGGGGCGTTCATTCACAGCATTTGACGTATTCGGCGACTCGATTTGGTTGCGGACAAGACCACCATGAAGTCATACAGCACACAACCCCGAACTTACTGCCTCGGCACCTCTATCTGCCTTTGCCACTACTCGAGCTATGACTGCTGTGAAAGCGTTAAGAGTCTGGCTTTGTCACACTGAATGTTTCCACTCCCAGGCCGATCGCTTTCCAGCACTAGAGGTACTTATTTTCATATCAGTGATCACGTCTTCCCATGCGACGTCAAAACGGCAAGAACTTTTTGATTACCTTGTATTAATTCATCTCTGTGTTAATCCATGTATTTTTGATAACTTGTATTAATTCATCTCATCCATAACCGTGATTTTTTAATTTCAATACTTCAGCCTATAAACAGGAATTTCTTTTCCCACCTACGAGCTGCATAATTTATTTTATGACATTTCCCGCTAGTCATGCTCCGGTTGTTTCACCCAAAGAAAGAACAAAGCAAGGGGAGTGGGGTGGAGGGAGTATAAAATGCCTTTAAAAACATATCGCAGACTTTTGGATGACAAGTGGGAACAAGTGAAGTGAAAACTTGGAAAAAAAAAAAAAAAAAAACGAACTCTGAGTCACCATTTCCAAAAACTATATATATAAAAAATATACTATATCCCATGAAATTTGAGCTTGCATTCTAGAATTTCGATGCCTATAGCAACACTGATGCTCAAGTGACGACAACAACGGATCACCGGTATAAATCAAGCCCTGATGTCATTGTCGACATCAGATAACTGAAAGGAACAAACATGTCCCAGACATTAAAAAAATGAGAGAAAAAATACTTTAAGGACCTGAATTCTTGATAAGATCGGTGGTGAAAACTGACAGGAACGGACACTGGGGTTACCTAAGCAGGTAGACTGAGGCAAAGCCTCCGCATACCTACGAAGGAGTAGTAGGGGAGAAATCCGTATCTTCTTCCCCACAGTATCTCGACAAGGACAGATATTACAGGCGATATAGCGGCAGAATGGCTCCAAGGTTCCTCCTGTATGGTCTAAAAACTGCATTCCAACATTCTCTTTTCTTCCGATGCAGATGCTGTAAAATGATTGTCTTTTTTGGACAGCGTCTTCTACAGACCCCCTACTCATGTTCTCTCCAACCTGAAAAATTAATTGTACCATCAACCGTCAGACAGATAGGATGCTACCATCAGTCACAAGTCATCTTGATCATCTGTTAATTGTCTACCACAACTCAGAATAAAACATTGATCTGTACTTTATGTATAAAATTGACCGATAACAAACAAATAACTAATTCAGAAAAAGAACTCCGCGTAGCAACAAGAGAGAGAGAAGGCTTTTCCGAAGATGTTACTCACCATGAACCACAGCACGGCGTTTTTTTTTTTTTGTGTGTGTGTGTGTGTGTGTTTTTTAAGTCAATTTCAAGAAGACTCAAGAACCCGGTTTCTTTACACGTAAGGCTACAATATGATATGTCCAAAACATGTTTTAATACAAGAACAAACTTATGTTCACAATCATTGTAGCTAATGCCAATGAAATCTTCTAAATAAGTACTAAACAATCATAGCTTATCATCACAGATCAATATCTTCCCGGGGATATGAGAATATTCCTAGGGTATCCTAGATTATTCCTGGTACACCTATGCGCAGAACATTTTATGAATATCTGAATGTCTGGGATGAGCGTATACGCTGAGGATATTCCTGGCATATTCTACGAATATCCCGGAAATTCAAACCTAGTACTCTAAATATTATCACATGTCAGAAGCATAAGCTATTTCTTCCCAAATGTTTTGGGACATTCTATGATCATTGGAAATTAAAATGTGACATTGATCTCCTTACGCTGTCCTGAGTTAAGTGAGGAGGTTTCGAAACATTTCTTTACATGTCTCAATATTCGGATACTTGTCAGAAATGGAAAGTAGTGAACATTCCTAATAAACAACATTCCACAATGTTAACACCTAAAGTCAACCAAACCTGGTTTACTGGAAAATACATGGGAATAACAGAAAAAACAAACAAAAAAACAGACCAGTGTGACAACTTAGATACGTAATTAAAATCAGTCAAAAGGTGAAAATAATGAATACTCGTAATATTTCTCGCAGTGAGCAGAACGGTCAAATGATTAGCATTCCGTAGCATTGTTGGATTGAACCACAGTTGGATGTGCTAATCACACAAGCATATTTTTAATGGTTTTCAACAAGTTAACTTTTGGGGATAGATGGTGAAGATGAAATTTTGAATTCAGAGAGATTGACACGTAACCCCAAGAGAATGTTTTATCTTCGTATTTATATACTTTTCTTTAATTCACAATGGTTCATCGTGTCTTCAAATCTTGCACGGTTAATTTAACTTATTTCCCGACGTCATACAATGGTGAAATTTTGCACAGCGACGTACGTCGGGTGACAATACAATAATTTCATATATTTATATATATTTTAAAAATATGTATTATTTTTGGTAAGAACTTCTTTATCCTAAAATAAATACTAGCCCGCAACGGTGCTGCGTTTGAATAGTCGCACAACACTTTAGGATTTTGGTGACAAATTATCAGCTTGAGAAAAAGTATCCGAACACCGAAATAAGAATAAACTTCTTAAAAACCTACTTTTCTTAAACAATTTGTACTAAAACGTAAAAATAATAATAATAATAATTTTGTTTATGCATGACTAAACACAAAAGCATGGGGCGCGCCCCACGTTTTTCTTTTTAGTCATGCATAAACAAAATTACTTTTTACTTTTTAGTACAAATTGTTTAAGAAAAGTATGTTTTTAAAAAGTTTATTATTAATATTTTTTTTAGCATTAACACTAAAGTGCCTACCTATCTTATACAAAGAAACATAATCTTACGACGTTAGTACATAAAGATATTCAGAAACTTTCACAAAGTCTGTTCTACAACAGACTCTGATGTTACTGTTTTCCACGTAACCGGCTATTTCTCTTAAAGCCTTTCAGATAAAACTTTGGTTCTCTCTTACTTTCTCTATCTGTATTTTTTTTTTTAAAGTTCATAAATTCTTGAACCGTTATATAGAATCTGAATGTTATTCTAAAAGTTCATTGTTCCAATCTCAATCAATGCATGCTTTGCATTTTCCACGGAAACCCACGTTCCAATTTATTGACACAGACCATAACTCCAACATGAAACAAGCCCTGTTCTGGGGACGTAGTTCGCAAAGAACTATAATTAACAACGACGTAACAACTCCGATAATAGACGACTTGCATTTCATTCACACAGATGAGCTGGAAAAAACTGACGCAAAGAGACATGACCTGTAACATTTATGGAAACTTGCTGCCTCTTTCAGTTTCTCCCCCTTCTTATTTTTCTTTTCTATAGAGGGAACGCATGTGAAGATCACCGTTTTTCCTCAAGGCTTGGGGCGCCTCCTTTTTCCATCACAAGCAAACTTGCTGGGCAGAACTATTAGTCTACATAATTAAATGTCCGCTACGAAAAGATAACACGCAATTCACATCAGCAATCGTGTACCGTATCATTAAAACTCGTAATAATTGTTTGTGATGGTCCGTGAAAGGTACAAACAAGAGACTGGCTGACAGCACGCGTGATTTCTTAATGGGCAGGTAGAGGCAGCAAGTACTAACGACAGGATGTTCACTATGTAGCACTCAAAACATCCCCGATAACGTCTTATATGAAGATGAGATGTTAACCTCAAAATTTCTTGGCTTCACTTGAAACGAGAGAGAGAAACAATGTTTTAAGATGCTATATATATATAAAAAAAGACGGAAGTGTACACGTGAAACCCATGAATGTTTGGAAAATGTTTTTCCTCCATCACCTGCATTAAATTTTATCTTTTTAAAATTACATTTCATGAACGAAGGAAAACTTACCTAGAAGATGAAAAGACTCATGTGTGATCTTTTACGCCGAAGAAATCAGACCCAATTACGCAAAATTCTTCAATTTCACATTATTTACTATTTTTACAATATATATTATAGAACTTTCCAAGTATACTTGCCTGTTAAAATTGCAATATAATAATAATAATAATAATAATAATAATAATAATAATAATAATAATAACCTGTTTGCCTCTGGGCTAGGCAGTGCTAAGCAAAGCTACAAAAAAAAAGAAGAAGAAGGTGGTAGCTCTCAAGCAAACAAAATTTTGTACTGCGTCGTAACATGAAAGCAATCAGGTTAAAACAAAATGAGCAATGAATTAAATTTGGGGAGGCGAAGTTTATTATTACATGCCACATCAAGGTCCATTTCTTTTACAGCTGGGCTTAAGATTGGGCTACCCCCTAGGTAAAACATCATATTTTGCTTTTTAGAGCCAATTTAAAATATAATTCTCAAGTTTTCTTTTACATTTATTTTATACCGTTGGATATACTCTACCGGACGTAGAAATTGTACCGACAAAATGGAAACTATACTTACAAATATAGTCCCTTTTGAGTAATACAAAATATAGTGCAATGTTACGCTAGCCTGTTTCCACTGAGTTTGTTAGAAAGTTGACTTACTGAGGTACACATGCATTACACAAATTGATAATTGAAGGGTTGGATGCAAGAACTAGGCAGCTCCATTTTCACAATATTTTCAGGAGAGGCAAAGAATAGCTTTTTATAACATCAAAATAGATAATATACATTAGTTTTTCTTGTGAAAACATAAAAGATTGTTTTTAATTTGTTTACAAAAAAAAAACACTTTATATTACCTTTCTTGGCGTTATAAAAAGCTGTTCTTTTTCTATTCTAAAAATTATCTAAAAATGGAGCTGCCTGGTTCTTGCAATCAACTCTTCAATTTATGTCCTGGTCAACGTATTTCTGACATGCTTCGGAACATATCCCATAAGAGCCATTCAATACGTACATAGATCCAATAACAGTGGCATCACTAATAGGAACACTAGCTTAACAGACAAAACTTTAAACAACACCGAACAATTTTCCAGAATGTGAAATTCATATCCATGAATCAGTGTACTTCTATCCTTGCAAAACTTCTGTACGGGCCACCGTTTGTGAGATAAATGCACAAAACCGTTTGTTGGCGCCATTTTTTCAAAATGGCGGCTGGTTACGTAAAAATTTGAGATGGTTCTATATCTTAAAATCTTTAGAATAATGTGCTTTATCCATGCTGTAAGTCTTATGATTCTATCATTAAAGGCACGCTTTTGCCCAATATTTCACCTATCTGCCGGACTATAACACTTTTAACGAAAGAGAAAACTGTCTTCAAAATGCGTTAAAATAATTTTTAAGGAAGTTAATACAACAGTAGAGAAAACTTATTTATTTAATACATACCTTACAACGCCGCGATGATAAGTTTATTTTATGAGGCAATGGTTCTTAAACTTTCTTGCGTCCAGCACGTCGTTTACCGGTGTCAGATACCGAAACTGCGGTACAGAAGATAGCAAACTTGGAGACATTTACAAGGCCGATTAGGCAATACGTAAAGAAATGTCTGAAGTCTCCTAAAACTCTAACTGAGGGCATGGTAACTCACCAACATTTTAAATGCGATTTTAAGTATAATGCTCAGTCATTGGTGTGATGACGTTTATGTAACGATAAACCTTCATGCACCTTAAGCCATGGAATTAATTTAACTTTATTTATGAACTTCAGAGAGGATAAGGTGGGGGAGAGAATAGTAGAAGGTATCTCTCCAGAACCTAGTTAGAACGTATTACGTACCATCCGATATTTTGTATGACTGAGGAAAAAACTCAGTCAGGATCGGTGGTCGTTGCTATCGTATGGAGTTCATTAATCATTTCAGGATTGAAGACGTCTGAATTTCTTATTTTCTGGTGGCACAGTCATGCCATTTCCAGGCCTGAGAGAGGGAGTTCTAACTTTTATTACTCAGGCCTTGGAAGCAACATAGAGCGGGAAGGAAGGGGGGGGGGGTTGCTTTTGTGGTGACTGACGATCACTTATTTATCAGCGGACCCGCACTTTGCCATGGATTCAAACCCAAGTGTAGTTCGGATCCTACTTCAATAGCAGTTCTCGTTCATGTTACATTCGAATCACAATGAAAATCACAACCTATATAAAATCTAAGGTTTTAAGCTACATTATTATCGTGCCGGTATATTTAGCAACTACCGTACGTTCATTGATATATATATATATAAAAATCACAGCCATATTCAATCCACTAGTGGATGAGGCCTCTCCCCGAAGGGAGGAGTTGGTCTACTGCTCCCACGCTGACCAGACGGGTTGGGAGAGGAGAGCCGAATCTCTCACTGTGATCGATAAAAGTAATTGTATCGGCGATAACAGCACTATGGCTTACACCCGTCTCGATAGGGGGAAACCCCTTATTTGCGTCACGATTAAACTTCAATAAGTTTAAACCTGAAGATGTGAAAGGTCTTCAGAAACAGAATTAAAACTAGGTGGTGTAAAAGACCCGCATTAAAATAAGTAAAAAACCAAAGATGTATACGGTCTTCAGTACAATGAGTTAAAAACGAAAGCTGTAAATAAGCTTTCAAAATATAATAGAATATTACAAGGTAAACTTAACAGCTAATGGACATAATCATCTCAAACAGACGATGAGACCTGTCTCTCGAATGAACATAAAAACTCTCTCAAAAACGTAAGAAGCGGTCCCTAGGACAGACGCAATGTCTGAGATGGTCATACCCAGGACATTATAAAACAACGTGACGAGTGCTTAAAAACGCAATGCATTCATTACAGTGCGGGGGATCCAAACGATGTTAATCCATTCTGACGGGCTGCGCAAATAAGGCTTTCAAATTATTGTATCTATCACAGCTCGTGCCCAAATTTCTTCAGTTGCTTATTAATATGCTGCTACTTGCAAAACCCCTTTATTCACATCTTTGCACATTTACAGTGCAAAGAATTGGTCAAAAAGGACTCATTTTACACTGCAAAATTTATGTTTGTATATGTTTCTTTTCTTTTCTTGTAAATAGCGATTGAGATTATAATGAATCTCATTTTCGCCAAAAAGTCTTTTCTAGATCTTTTGTCTTCATATCGTAGAGTTGTTTAACGATTATTTTAATTTGCACTATCTTGTACAAGATGCACTGATGCTCAATTTGCCCGGAGTTACTCTATTTTGTAAGTCTATTAGGATTTGTAGTGAAGGAATATATATGAGCTGAAGTTTTCGTAAAGTATTTTCTTTTCCTGTTATTTTCTTGAAACTTACCTGAAGATTAATAGAGGAAACCAGCCCAAAATGGCATACCTGGGTAAAATGGTATAGTGGTTGTTTTCGAGAAGTATTTGGTGTAAATAAGAGTTTGAGCTAGCAACACTAGTGAGTGAAAATGACGACGTTGTAGGTGGAACACAGTACGAGCTGAGAGCGAAAAAGTGATTTTGGTGGGTAAAACTTTTATTTTATTCCATCTTTTATGATGAATCATTTTACAACACGAGCAAATACATACATTTAAACATATCACTTGTAACGTTGGTTCAAATAAAGGTAGTTTAAGCGTAGAAACTTCAAGGTTAAGCTTTTATATAATGTGCAGCCCCCTCTTGTTTTTGTCCCTACGCGTCAGGGCAAAATGGCACCGTAAATATTGTGCTATGCCATTTTGCCCTTGTTTAATATTAATATGTCTAAGTTCTGAAGTGTTTAAAGCAGTTGTTTTCAAATACATTTACTGTAAATCATATTTATTTTCTATAAATAAAGCCCAAAGTAAAGTTAAGCCTACAGCACAAAGAAGATAAAGAAGAACTGTGAAACTTAGGATTTTTACTGATCTTGATGGTGACGAGTCTAGCGCCTCAGCCGAGGTTTTGGAAACCGCTGAAAATGATGGTGATGAGCCATGTATCTATTGTAATGAACTTTCGAGTAGGTCTGAACCTGGAGAACATTGGTTGTAATGTCAGCTTTGTTTCAACTGGAGCCTTGCTGCATGTGCTGTATTCTCTCCGGGCCAAGCACTTTGTGTGTGAAGTCTTTGAACATTGAACTACTCCATTTTCAGTTTTTAGTTTGTGTGTTTCCCTGACTATTCCATGAAACATATTATTTCTTATAATATTTCCACGTTCCTTTTTTATGAACCTTTATAGAATGCGAATCGATGCCAATTTTGATTAGGACTCGAAAAAACTTGGTTACATAAGCTTACATTAAAAATCTATGCACATGCTAGTCTAGGTTTAGTGAGTTTTATTTTTAAAATTATCTTTTATCAAGGCAACCTATCTTGTGGTTGTTTTAATATGAGAAGTTTATTTTCAAAAGGGAACTTTTCCAGCTTGGGCACTCAGTGTGCATATTGGCGTTTTCTGGTTCATTTGTCAAACGCCTATCTTTATATGCAAGAGTTTCTTTTGAAAAGGTTTGTTACAAACCTTTTTCAAAGGAAACTATTGTGTATAAATGGAAAGGTGTTTGAGAAATGAACCAGAAAACGCCAATATGCACACTGAGTGCCCAAGCTGGAGAAGTTCTCTTTTGAAAATAAACTTCTCAATTGTATATGTGGTTTTGCAAATAAAGTTTAGGCCTATATTGATATGTTTAAATGTGTTTGTTCGAAAAGGCTCCTTCAGCCATTCTGCATGATTTTTTTAATAATCAGTACTTACTTTCGTATACTTTTTATATATGTTTCATTAAAGCAATGGTAGTGTGCCATTTTACCCTGCCTACCCGGGCAAAATGGACTTTTGGAACTTTTTAAACAAAATTAAAAATAATCCATGATATTGATATCCATGCCAATACTCAAACATTCCAAAGAATCATTCTAAAAAAGAAAAAAGAAAAAGCGAACGCTTACACCATTTTCAGAGGAAATATTAGAACATAAAGTCAATGTATGCCATTTTTGGCTGGTCTCCCCTACTTAATAGTGATCAATTGCATAATAGATAGATGGAAGTAGATTATAGAATGAGTATACACATCAACTTGTTTAAATTAAGTATGAGTAGAGTACGTTGCTATTCGGATGATGATTTACAATCGAGAATTTTGAAATAAGATTCTTTTTTAGGAGAAAGACTGAAAAACTATGGACTGAACATAGGAATAAAAAAAAATGACCTGCTGAGTTACAAGAATTAAAGAAACATAACACAAAGGTGAAATTGACTTAATCTGATGAGAAAAGTAATTTAGGACATTGCCAGAAGAAGGGCACATATTTCAAAAACGCATTTTCGGTAAACAGCTGGTAAAGATTTAGGTTCAATGTTACCAAGAAGTTTTTGAAATAATATTTATGTCGATGACACCAGTATAAAGAGCATAGAATCAGGTTTGAAAACTGTTCACTAACCTGATATAATTCAAAGTCTGCTTGAAAATATATTGAAAATTGTGAATGCATGTTATGTGCCCTTCTTCCAGCAATCAAAGATTTCAGGGTGATTAGGTTGAAGAAAGAAAGCACAAACAATTCTAAGCACAGCAATTAATACAAAAAGAACATTGAAAATGACAATAACAATAGGTTTTTTTTTAATTGCCTTTGCAAATATTTGTTCTAACCTCTTCGTTCTTGAGATTGAAAAGAATTCAATCTATAAGAACTAGTATGTCGCACCGAAAAATACCAAACCAAGATTTTGGGAACCCATTACACAGGCTAAACGGCTGGAGCTAGAAAAACAAAATTTGGTATGACGGTACATCATCACTAGTAGATTAAGAAAATACTACAAAACGTTGAAAAAGTCACTATCTTGGATCCAAAATGGCCGCCAAAATGATTTTTTCATAGAATACACAGCCTAAAGGGCAGGAGATAGAAAAACAAAATTTGGTATGACGGTACATCATTACCAGCAACTTACGAAAATTTAAACAAAATGTCTCCACAGAGGCTATCTTCGATTCAAAATGGCGGACCCCAAAAATTCATTTTCAACACTGTTTGAGCTAGAGATACGAAATTTGGCATAAAAGTGTATTATCAAGAGTAGTTTATGAAAACATTACAACAGTTTGAAAAAGTCACCATCTTGGATTCAAATTGGCCGTCAAAAACATTTTCAACCCCGTTTGAGCTAGAGATACGAAATTTGGCATAAATGTGTATTATCAAGAGTAGTTTAGGAAAATATTGCAACAGTTTGAAAATTCGACATCTTGAATTCAAAGTGGCCACCCAAAAACATTTTAAACACCGTTCTAGCTATGGCACTAATTTCTCCCATTCACTTTGAATCTAAAAGAATGTATTTATTTCCAGTGACGGGCTCATTCAGTTAGATGGCTAGATAGGCCAATCTTTCTGTCGCACTGTATTGGTCTCTGACGGAAAACATGTGAAGAAGTTCTACATAAAACGCATTGTTAAACCATGAACAAAACTTGATCGTTGTCGAGTTGAGGTTTTATCCGCCAGCACGGTCCGAAAGCAAGACAACAGATTTCACTCTCGGAAACTTTTCTACATATTTCTTTCTACCAAGCTAACAAATATGCTGACTTGAAATTTGCAGGACATGTAGAAAAGAACATGGCGGATTGTTTAAAGCGATTGCCGGAAAAAAGGGTACATAGGTCTATGTGCCCGTCTTCCAGCAATGTTCTCAATTAATAAAAGAGTTGAGTAAGAAAATAATGTGTTTGCATGAAGGCTCGGACGAGATTCAAGTTAAATTTTGAAGGTAAGGGAAATCTGATAAAGTTTCGAAGTAAGTCGAAGATATCAAATGACAACTGAAGACTACTTTGATGAAGAAAATGGATCCTACTTTGATAGATGGATTAGGCCTACTACCTAAAAATTATATAGAAAGAGGGAGAATATTGTATATTTTGCATAATGTATTTAATAATTGTTTGCGACCTTGAGAGTGTAGAGGACACTGGAAGATTAGAAGATGTATATTTTATTCGCGTGGGAGACCAGTCATAAAACGAAGTATGCACGGAAAGAAATTAGTTTTAACTAAGTCAAGATTTTGCTAGGTTGATGAACAAAAGGGTTGCCCATAACCTACTGGTTGTTTACCACAACCCTTTCGAGACATGAAAGTACCTAATTCTGTAAGTAAATGGTAACCCATTGAAAAGGTTTAACAGAAATCAGGGTAAAAACAACCAATTCGTGGGTAGTCAGTTACCTACACGATTGGTACAAGAAGGAATAAACCAACAACACGGTTAATTTAAACAACATGATTAACCCACTGCTCGGTTATGCTAACCGTTTAATGTGCAGGTAAATTTAACCTTCTGAGAATTAGTTATTTTTTAACCTTGATGAGGGTTAGCTGAACCGAGTCTCATCTATACGAGATGGCAGTCATTGAACTCAGAAGGGCTTTCACATGGAAGTTTTGTACCAACGCCAAAACGTTAAGGTAAAGCTTAGGAAGTAATCTAGCAACCCTAAATCTAGGAATGTAGTGCTATATAATTATTATTAATATTCTATTGATGAGAAAGTGTAATATACAACATTGAGATTCATATAATGAATATCACAGTAGCGCAACTTGTGAAATACACGCATTATCGGACATAAGCTCCAAGTGTTCGGTGGTGTAGTCGTTAGCGCTTCGGACTACAACGCATGAGGTCCCTGGTTCGATCCCAGCCCGGCGTGGATTTTTTATTTTTTTCAAAGATAACTATAATAAGCTACATATAGTGTAAAGCATAACAATAATTTGCTTCCAGACGATTTTATCAAATTTTTTTTTTACAAATTTTCGTTGGGATGGGTTAAATCAACCTACTGGATCTAACCTTTTTAGCTGGGTTGCGGTAACCTTGTACTTATTAGGCTCTATATTTACCAACTCACTCTGTTACATTAACCCATTTTTGGGTTGCTAGTAACCTTTTATTTCTTTCCGTGTGAGAGAGTTTAATTTTTTAGAGATGTGATTTAGTCGTGACATGTTGAGATCTCAACCGAATTAGTAAAGTAATAGTTTGCCTACTTGTATTTTTGTAAGCTGTGAATTAAGGTATGTGTAAATGTGTATTAATAAATGTTAAATTTTTTGTGGTGCAAGATGAAGAGTTTGTAATATCCAAATAGGCCAATAATCTATTATTACTACTTTCGAATTTTGGGCATAATGTCGGTCTAATGAATTTAGATATTAGGGACATTTCGAAGTTGAATGGCGTCACGAGCTAATCTATCGACTATAATGTTAGAAGAGAATTGGTGAGATCCATTAAATGTTATTTCTACCTCTTTACCTTGTTTTTGTAACAGATAAATAAAATATAATCTACCATGAAGAACGGTAGTTCTTCGAGTGACGCTGACAAATGAGACTGTTAGCGGCACTCTACGTATACAACTAATTTTTTAATATAGCGAAATATAAACTCGATTTTGATGCTTGAACTTGCGTTTGAAAGCTTTTTGCAAGGACACAGAAAAAAAATGGGTTGATAGGACCTCCCTGGGACTCTCTAGGGCGATGTGAAAAAAAAATAATAAAAATTTCACATTTCTGATGAAAGCATTGACTCCAGACCATATAGGCTGACGAAACTTGCGGAATCTTAATCTACGCTTCAATACCTTTCAAACGGTCTATCGCACGTCAAAATCACAGAATTTTCACAAATTATAAAAAATGTGTCTGTCATTTTATCTGTCTTTTTGTTTTAGTCCCACTTGGCCCCAACAAGTTGGAGTAAATCGAAGCTTATTTTTTTAATAGGAGTTACCGATTTCGAGATACGTAGCCTACCATGGTCCAAAATTGACCTTTTGTATGAAGACTATACACTTTTTCAACAGACAACCTTACAAAATAAGTGATATCAGTATAAAAACTCTTTCGGAGTAAAAGGAAGAGTGACGCAAGAAATCTACTCACAAAAGAAGTGATATCCATTTTGCGAGTTATTTTCTTTGTGTCACTAAGGGAGAAGGGGAGGATAAAAATCTCTTAATTTTATTACAAAGGAAACACTCCCGCCATAGTGACACAAAGAAAATAACTCGAGAAATGGATATCACTTCTTTTGTGAGTAGAATTCTTGCGTCACTCTTCCTTTTACCCCGAAAGGGTTTTTATACTGATTGTTATACATATGGATTGTGTACATCAATCCCATTGTTATGTAACCAGCCGTACAACTGATAAATGTGGGTTGCATAGCAGTAAGAGAATAATGGCAATTTTTAAAAGAAGCAAAGCAACTTTGGATTGAACGTAACAATAGAAACAATATTCTGACTTTTTACAAACTTAATCGTATTTAAATGTTCTTACTCTTGATGAGAATTAAAGTACTAAATATTAATAGATAGCTGAAACAACAGTATTAATGTTACGCTAACGAATTTTTGTTTATGAACAAAGCTTATAATGTGATGTCCACATAGCAGAAAAGCAGAAGCGTTTGAACAATACTAGATCGAGTAGCAAAGAAGTAATTTCGGAGAGTATATTGATTGTACAGTGTCGATATTAGAATTGAATGTGCTCTATAAATATCTGTATCAATTCTGGTGATATTCCAGTATCCTCAGTTGACGAATGGAGCTTAGACGGAATTTCCATGCTTGCCATATTATATTAAACGTTATTAATTTTTTGACAATAAAATCCTTATGTTGCAACACATATCTATACTGCACTGCTTTCATCATAAACACTGCTCAAATTGATGTATTTGCTACAACTTATGCCATTATGATTTGCTAAACTAACAACACTAGCGTCATTATTTGTCGAGATATGACGCCATGTGTGACGCTGCCACCATAGCCGCAACTAGGATTCTATTTCGGGAGGGGCCCAAACCATTAGTAAGGAATCTCATGTATGTACCAAATATGTGAATTATAAATCAAAGGTGCCATTATTATGGATGAAAAGAACAAGACATTCTGCTCGTGTGGCAAAGAAATATATTTTCAGAGCATTTTAAATTATTAATTTTCAAAAACCACTCTGATCCTGTATCAACAGAATACATTTTCAAAGCATGATTTAACTTTTAATATATTTTTCTGTTTCCATAACATAAATATTTTTACAAAATGCAGGAGTAAATAATGAAAATGATACTAGTAAAATAAGAAAGAACATTGTTTACACTTTCAATATTTCTGGTTAACCTGAAAATGTATCTACCAGCATGCACAGAGAGAGTACTGCCTAAACAAAAATATGTTAGAATGTAAAATCCAGTCTTATCGTTTTTTTTTTTTTTTTTTTTTTTTGCTAGCATGTTAAAAACTTCGTTCATGTCAATAGGAATGTCTCTGTTCATTGCCATATGAACAAGTTCATTTAGCCGGTTTTCTGACATGACAGTACGTACATATGTTTTGGTCTGCGGAGACAGAAAAAGCTCCTTTCAGGGATAAACATAGTTACTCGGAGGGTTGCAAATATTTGTAAGAGAGTGTAGATATTAGGGTATACACATTGGGGGCAAACTTAAAGCGCATTTCGTAGCAGAACCTTCTTTCTGTACTACACCACAAATTTTTCCAGAGTTCAAACTCTCCTTCAACAGCACTTTCTAAATTGACATCCACTTCATACAATTTCACAGCAGGTTTCAGTGCTTCAAAATCTGCTTCACTAATGAATTGTGGTATTAAGTGCTGAAGGTCCATACATTGTCGTTGATGAGGATCGAACAATGCCTTTAATTCACTCACAAGATAGTCCAAATATGGAATATCTAGAGACCAAAGATCTTCGTTAATTGCAGGTTGTTTTTGTCAGTGAATCTGTCTATTTGCAAAACGTGGTTTTAACAATAAACTCTTTACATCCTGACTTTATTTTCAAAAAAGACGTCTTGACACTGTCTTCTGCGTTTTCTTTGAAAGGAGGCTTATGATGTTACTAACCTATATGACTGCTCCCAATAACTCCAAAGTAGGTGACTAATTCTCGAGATAGTGGTAAGAGAATAAAGGCTATTTCATTCAGTATAACAATAGCAGAGACAAAGTCGCATTTTGTTAGCACACTGAGATACGGTGATGCCATGCTGCTTGAGTCGTCATTTCGTTCTATTAATTCTTCTAAACTCTTTACTACTGGTGCAAGGAGTTGAAAAAATGTACAAATTCCATCGTGATTTTCAATAAACCTTGTTTGGCAATAACGAGACAGTTTTTTCGTTTCCATTCTATTTCATCTTCCATTCAAAACTACTGGCCTCATGGTTGAAGCAGAAAAGAAAGTTGTCACGTTATTCACAATGCCAAGAGCATTTCGAATACTGCTGAGGTTACAAGCGCGGACCACAGATAAGTTAGCACATAACTTGAACATGGAGCATACACAGCAGTAGGGCAAATACGCTTTCTCTCTGCTTGAACACCGCCAAAGCGACCACTCATCACACTGCACCCTGGTCTGTAAGAGTCTGAATGATGGTATTAGCAAGACCCTTTCCTGTTCGATCAGTAACGTCGACGAAAGTTAAGGACTTTTCATGCAGGGTGCAATCTTTGACATATCAAAGGCAGATAACAAACGGATTCCTCTTTGCTAAATCAGTAGGTTCGTCGGCAAGCACTCTGAAATATTTTCTTCCTGCACTTCTTTTATAAGTGAAAAGCATGTTCCAGCTGGTGTACTTTGCCTTGTCTGGAGCAGAAGCCAGATGATTTCGGAATCATCATCTCCAGCATCCAAACAAATATCGTAATAGGGCTCTGAATTCCCATCATCGTGGAGTTGCTACTCAGTACTTAATGGTCCACAATCGTTTGATCCTCGTAGAGCCAATTCTTGAAGCCCACATAATATAACGGTCTTCACTAAATATAATACTCACGATTAAAAGCGAGAGCTATAGTAGTTTTTATATTTTTGGTTAGTTGCAGCCCTGGCTGCCTAGGTTTGGTGTCTGAATCTCCGAAACTACGCATGTTTCGAAATTTCTTCCAAGGAACTTTTATCTTGTTTTGCTGTCAGGAATTCGCCCTAAATTTTTGCATGCATTAATCTATCCCCTTGTATGCTCAGTAATATCGACGATTGTTACCTGAAACAGATATAAATTATAATTACTGAAGGATAAATGTTTTCAGTATTTACTGGACACTTCAAATTAATCGGCACCAGATCAAAATTACACGATGCTTAAAAGCTTGATGGTAATCCTATAACACCATGGGGGGGGGGGGGAATCACTTGAAATCAGTGTGACAATTCTGAAGAATTCTGAAGTAATGTGCGAATATCCATGGGCTTAAAAAATCTCCCAAAGTAGTTTTCAGTAGTAACTGTCAAGTAACCTATATGTCCG
Source organism: Lepisma saccharinum (assembly GCA_022664845.1). Taxonomy (NCBI): domain Eukaryota; kingdom Metazoa; phylum Arthropoda; class Insecta; order Zygentoma; family Lepismatidae; genus Lepisma; species Lepisma saccharinum. The sequence continues at coordinate 20,968 of JAGDQP010014341.1, read as the reverse complement.
ACGTTGTTTTCTCTCATCCAAACTAACATACGCATAATTCTAGATACTATTTTAGAAAAATCATTTCGGTTTAAACCCCTGTAAAGTATAAGGGAAGACACTCCTTTCGGGTCAGGGATGTGGAAGGTGGAGACCAGGGTCTTAGGTTAGATATTAAACGATCATTCTACTAAAGGAAACCACATAAATCTTTAGTCATTATGGCAGGGCAGTAGAACTCCAACCAGTGTACACTAAGCGACCGTAGAACAGTTGGTAGAGCGTTGGATGGCTTCCCATTCGATACAGGTTTCGATATAGGCAGCCGACCATCCTGACGGATATTTTCCTACAATTCTCCTGTCACACTAGGCAAATGCCAGGATGGTACCTTTAAACTTAGGTCCTGGACGACTCCTTTCCTCGTACGTTCTGCTATCTTATCCCGGTCTGAACCATAGATGACTAGAGGTCAGAAAAAAATACAATTCAAAGCCTGTGCTTCCCCAGTGCCGTTCCTAAGTCAAACCGTAACCATTATATGACTCCAGGGTACCACTGTTATAGAGCACCAATACATACTCACGCCCCGTCTTGTAGTGGCTAAGATCGTGGGCTCGGAAGAGCGAATAAAAGAGATACAAAAATGTTATATTCCTACAGAAGATTGGGAAGTTCCAACGTTTTCCTCAGTTGAATTCCAGGACAGTATCGAGAATAATGCCTTTCTCCTCTCTTTACCGGAAAAGAGCACAACGTGGACCGCCATCCCTCAGTTTCTTACAGAGTTTATAAATACAATAAAATTAACCAAAACAGCCACAGTTTCTAGCGTTCAAGACATACGCTCATGGCGTCTAAGGTTATCTGAATCATCAACTGTATTTTATCACAATCATGGTAGTCATCACCACCATTGCCGCCTTGAAGCAAACACACAGAAGGCAAAACAACCAACCACCAGTGAGTCCGCCAGGCCCCCTTCCCATGTGGGGGATGTCACTCCCAAATTCTCGAGACCACCAACTTCAAAATTTTAACTGTCAAAAATCGACAGAAACTGTGCAAAACTCCACTTACACCATCCCAATTTTAACTTTACACCCCGAAATTGTAAATCCTGGCGGAATCCCTGACCAACCTCGTAAATCACACATTGCGCAAAATGTAGGCTGCACAATTAACTCAGTGAAAAATAATTAAATTTCAGCAGAGTATATCCAGGATTTTCTCCTCAAATGAAATTGTACTAGGATTTCGGTCAAAGATATTTCAAACTAAATCACCCTACACATGATTAATCTTATTGATTACAATAGTTGTAATAAGTCTACACAATTTGGCACGGTCACAGAAAGCAATAATGAAATTCTAACTTTTCTTGTGAAAGAACAGAAAATTACTAGTGTTATAACGTTTTATCACGAGGATTTAAAGGCGTAATGATATATGAATTGAACTCTGCGACCCTCTTGCAAGTGCTACACGAGCCGGTGTCTGAGAACCAGCGAATTTACATAATATTCAATGAACTCTAGAAAAGGCTAATGCGACCAAGATTGGCAGGTGTGCAGGGGAAAACTATTCCCTCCCAAACAGGGCAGCATGAGGTCCAACTCGAAGATCCACCCCGCTCTTTGGCGCCAGTCAGCCCCGACCACTTGATTTATGTACAACTCCCTGCTACCTCTAGACGGAGATCTCTAACAATGGCGCCGGGTTTGTGAGATCAACAATACTGCAAACCAGGCTATGATGGCTCAACAATGGCCTCCTGCTTTGGCGACAGTAGGACTTCATTGTGCGGAGACTACTGAGCAAGTTGGTAATGGGCTTGGTAATAATGGGAAGGCAGAAGACCTCCTGGTGTCTGTAATGACCGTGTTCTGTGTGCTTTATTTACACATCTGTCAGAGTCACGACAGTGAGAAGTACAGGTATCTGGCAACCTTGAAATTTATATACATGCAGCACAGAAGAAGCTGTGAGCATATCAATGTCAAGACTTGAGAAATGCCTTTGCTACAGGTATTAAGAAATACGAGCTAAATATTATCGTTCAGACAAAGGGAAAAGAACCGATTACACTGCAGTAACATAAACTAATCAGACACTAAATTTAATTTTTCTTAAAATATGGGTAACGAAGGGATTCTTAAATATATGTTCTCACAAAGAAAAGAATGTGCGAAAAGGTGTAGCGAGAGATGAATATGCCTCTTTTTGCGATGATTAAGACGACTTGAATATCTATTTCTCAGAACAAAGCAAATGATCATTCACCTTTCTTCTAGACATTCTATGAAGAAAAACAGGAAGAAAGGTGCTTTATGAGTAATAAAGCTACATTAAGAAATGTATCGTAGAGAAAAAGAAATGATGGAAACATCGAATTGATTTTTTATGAATTTATTTATGGCCTTTAGGTATTTATGGCTCAAGTCGGAATAGGGTAATGGAAAGGAGTTGGAAGGAGTCGGCCTGGGTATAAGTTGAAGAAGATACTATTCCGGCAGTTGCCTTGTGTGTCTGAGGAAAAGTCCTTGAACAATATGTCAGGTTGGTCGGCCGCTGGTACCCCAATGTGAAGCGATAACGCTCTACCAACTGAGCTATGGGGGAATATATTTCGAATGAATATAAACCAAGGCTTTTCCTCAAGCCATACAAGGCAAATGCTAGAATGGTACCTACTAACGTATGTAATAATGTGGTCGGAAGTGTTACCTTCGCCGTATTTTACTTGTTTCCCACGCTGCCAAAGTGTAAGCTTATAGTGTATAAATAAATACACTCTGACCTGTACGAAAAACTGTACAAAAAGTGTCCAAATACTTAATACAAGAAGTGTTTAAACGCGCGCTGACTCGTTTGAGGTTTACAAATAGTGGTTTTAAAATGGGTAAAATGAAATGAATCAGAGTAACAAACAAATTAATGTTAAAAATTAGAACTCTTCTTTGCTCGCCTGCACTTTTACGTTGTATGATACAAATTACTAAGAACGATTCCCTTATCTGTCTCTCTGTTCCCCCTATTCAATCCAGAAAACCTTTATATAGCTATAGTGCATTATCAGACAAAGCACATAGACTGTTTTACTTATGTTGATCCTGCCTGTTTAATGAACACGTTTCTTCGTAGTAGGCACAATGACCACCAACAGTTATTCACGGAGCAACATGTACAAAAATTGTGATAATGACTCGTTAATGACTTGATCGTGACTAAGACTCTGAATTATTGAAAAAGTTACAATTGGATTCCACCAATTTACAACATGGCTCAGAATATAGTTTCAAGGGATCTAAAGGAACCCTCCCAGTCACTACAGTTATAGAGCCATTACAAATGAATGACCAATTAACTTAGTAGTAAGATAGGCTAATAAAGATAGCTAGCACAACTTTAACAGAGGCAGAATTAGAGAAGAGATTCTGTATCACAAATTGATGATTAAAAGAAAAGGAAAAAAAAGAGAAACGAATACGTAAAATCAAAATATCCTGTAGAAGTTAGGGATATTAACATTCTTTTAAACCAGTGATTCTGAACCGGTGCGCCGCGGAGATTGCACAGGAGTGCTCTGATTCGAGACATATTGTTATGATAGTGAATTCTCCTGGGGTGGTCAGCTTTTCTCGAACGTCCGAAGTGAAGATTGTGAAGGCTATAAACACAACCTAATGTCCTCGTGCTATACCAGCCGGTGTCCAATCACGGACAAACAACACCAACAGCAGGTGGTAACACCCCTTCCACTGGCTGTTGGCAGCATAACTCAATAGAAAATATCCCCGCCGAATAAATAAAAACATGCTTCTCAGCTGTTTAACACCATATCACATGAATGAAAATAGTGTTAAGATGCACTGTAGCTGATTAGAGAGATTACATAGAAAGAAGCAAAGTGGAAGATATACTTCTGTCACGCTTTTGTCCGCTGCAGAGATGGGTGATGTGTGAGCCACCAAATTGGCAACATCGTGACCACATGCTTTCAAGAGCACGTCACCAGTAGTAGTTACACCGGGAGATAAAGCGAGGGGATAATAGTCAAGTCTACAGAATAACGGATATTTCGTTTTAAGAAAGTTAGTAAGGATTTTGAACGGTTTTTACATGTAAGTTCTTCAAATCTAGACTGTGAAGTAAATTATCACTGGTGTCAAAGTTAAGAAACCAGATGTACAATAGATGATAATGTGAGAGAATGAAATTAACAACTTCCACATTTTAAAAACTTAAAATAGAAGACATTAATCAAGATTACCTATAGTAGATCTACTATAGTTGGAACAGCTTTCCAATGCCTTTATTACACGACTCTAATACTGATTGCAGAAATGATAAGTAGAAAACTTCAAAGAAATGTTCCCAATGAATTTGAAACAAATTATTAACTGCAAATTATCCTTAACTAGCTACGTTAAAAGAACGTAAAGTTATTTATTTATAATGAACGTAATCTGACAATGTACTCTATATTTTAATAAATAGTTGGAAAAAATGAGCACAAAGCTGATGCAATCTAAGGCACGTACCGTAATAGTGAAAAATGCGAAGGCAACAAAAGAACCAGAGACAACGTAAAATGAAACGATTTCAAACCTACTTCTCTTAATAAGCCCACGTCTCACAAACTTCATATTAAGAGTAATTTGAATGAGCTATACAGTTTAATATTTTATTCAATAAACATAGTACTGTTATTTTAAGATCATTATCTCGTAAACTGTGAGCAAGCTTAAAATTATTTTTCAAGGTTTTACTGGTAACTGTCCTGTAAAGTTGATCATGATCGCATTGACAGAATTCATTATATAACTCGTGTTTGTGAAAATAATACGCTTAACGATACGATTGAATAACGAATGCATTTACTTTTTAATTAATTTTGTTTATGGCCTTTACACATCTATAAGGCTCACGCCGGATAGGCGAGGGGAAAGGGTGTGGGAAGGTGTCGGCCAGGGCCTAAGTTGAAGGTACCATACTGACATTTGCCTGGTGTGACTGAGAAAAAAAAACAAGTCAGGATGGTCGTTGATGGTCGTCCGCTGGAATTGAGTCCACCATCTCCCGAATGCTAAGCCAACGCTCTACCAAAGAGCCACACTCGCTTGGTGAAACTGCATTTATATTAATTCTTGTAATTATAAAGGCAATCAATAAAGTTATGTCGGATTTAAACATGGTCGAACTGTATGCGCTCCCCACTCGTTCAGAGAGGTGGGACAGATAAGAGGAAGGTAACGTGTCAGTCAGTGTTTCCTCTTGTCGCCGGCTGGTAGTGTCACTACAGTTAAACGGTGCACCATTGAAAGTAGGTCAAACATGGAAAATTCAAAAAAGTGTTATACAGACCTGTATGCTGTATGAGTTTAAACTGAGAGCAAACTAGTGTAGAGGGAAGAAATATTTGCCTGGCTTTGGTAAGGATGTGGTAAATGAACGGACAGTACAACAGTGGTTTAATAAATTTAAGGACGGCGATGAATCCCTCTAGAACGCACCACGAACAGACTTCCAAAGCCATAGACAACGACGCACTCAAGGCGGCTAATGGTCAAACATGTGAGGCATTGGTAGAAGCATTCAATTGCACTGCGGAAACCATTTGACAACAACTCTATCAACTTGAAAAACAGCATTAAGTGGGACGATAGGTCCCAGATAAGTTGACTGCTGCTCAGAATGCATAATGAACAAGAGCAACTTCCTATGTTCCTGTCTTGTCAGGACACCTTCAGATTCTTCTTCTTCAATAACCATTTACGAGGACGACGGTTTCGAACGCAGTGGACGACTTCTTTGGTTCACGTTCCACTTGGGTCCACTTAGTTCTACCACCGTGCGATCCATAGTCTGCCTGTGCATTGGAAAAAGGCCATTGCTGCGGATGGGGACTACTTTTGATTTTCTAGGTACGACTTACTTCATGTTATCGTGTTTCTATTTGTAATACCAAATTTCGACATAACTTTATTGGTTGTCTTAAAACAAGAAAAGTTATTGCAAATAGATTTCAAATAAATAATATTAATTTATTTCAAGGTAGCTAATGAAGTTCCAGCAAGTAGGACAAAATATCCTACATTGAACTTGTTAGAAAAACAAACGAAGAGTTTAATTTCATATTTCGTAATAGTTTTATTGGTAATTATCTTCAAAACTGAAAATAATACAAATCTCTGTTAGGAAATTGGAATATAACAAGAGAACTGGAACAAACCAATCAAGAGAAGAAAACTTCCTTGAAACAATGATATTCTACAAGATGCAAGAAGCACAGCAATGCGAATTAAAACTATATCACACGCTCATCGCTTCGTTCCAAGCGATAATAATTTCAGCTGTCACGATTCGACGACATAATAAGCACAATTATATGCTGCTACATTTCAAAGATCTCGTGATATCAGGTTACAAGATAGCTCCCTCACTCTGAAATTACATCATAAATATTAACTACGATCTTCAGATCTGTTTCTGGCAGCAATGATATCCTGGAGGAAATCGAGATATGAAGTCGTACAAAGCTGAAACTTAATGCTGGGTTATAACAATATGCACAACGAAAAGTAGTTTTCGGAGTTACCGCATGAAAGAGAAGTAGAACAGAAATAAATCTGAAGGAACTGCTTGAAATTTTATACTATACCGTTTCTAAACGAAAAAAAAAATCAATATAGTTTGAGATTTATGAGAAACAATGGAAGAAATATCTTCTAAAATAAATCCATTAGCAGTGATATCGCTGTATAATATTTTATTTTATACCTGTAGTTCCGTAAGAGAAAATAACTCGTCTATTATTAAAAGACTGTACACAATACAACAAGGACGAATCCCGCAAAAATGTTTTCTACAATCACATTAACTCACGTTAAAAGAGTGAAAGCTGATTTCATATTTAAAAAATGGCGCAAAAATACATTTTTTGCATTTATCTCATAAACGATGGCCCGTACAGGGATTTTTCAGTACAAAATTAAAGACTGTGTTTTTTTTACCTTTCTAGCTCGCTCTAACCATTTTCTACATAGAACGAACTGTTACTTTTAATACAGGGATAGGCAAAAGTCTGAATACATCCTGGTATGTCGAAAATGGCTGGATAGATTAAGATCAATTTTAGATATCGGTGGGGGATACGATTCATGTTGGCCTTCTTGGAAGCCAATTTACGTCGAGAATTTTAAATGGAGAAGGACATCATGCGACATATTGTTCTAGCTAGACTAGCTCCTTCCATAAATTCAAATATGGTCATTTTTTATCTACGTTTATTTGTTTACGAGATAGAGACTATGGCATTTGGGATTAGGAGAAAGGTAGTGGTTTATCATTCTGTCGTTGGAGGTGATTCAGCATGGCGCTAACCCTTCATAAACGGATCGAGTTTCTGCTAATGAGTCGTGGTCGCAGCATCACGGTGACTGAAGCCGAGAGAGGAGTCATTGTCAGAGAGGGGACAGAACATACCAATCGTCGTCAAAATATTGAAGAAATTTGAGGAGACAGGATTTATGCGTGACAGGAGACGCAGTGGACGATCAAGGGATGCAACCGACGAGAATATAGCAATAGCACTTGTGGCAACCATTGCGAAGAGACCCTCCCTCATCCCTCAATACCTGAACATCCTTCTCGAGAACGCTTTCTATAATTCTATCTCTGGATGATTTCTCTCTCTCTCTCTGGAGCCATCAGAAGACATCACAGTGTATCGCGAAAAAAGATTAACGACCTACGTCATCTGCAGCAACGGATCCAGAATAGATAAGCAACCGTTAAACCTGATATGTTATGCAGGGTACGAGTATTCGAAACAATTACCATCTGTATAGCAAAATGACCGGCACGGCACGGCACTTTGATCACATAATATTGGGAGCGAAATAGATTTGAGCGTCCCTATCGCCTACGCAAATAAACGTAAGTGAGAATGACTTTGCATTTGAATCTCTCGAAACGAGCTACCATAAAATGATATGCCACATGATGCTCGTCTCTATTTAAAATTCTCGACATAAATCCAAGATGGTGGCTCTCAAGAAGGCAAACATGGAGCCTATCCCCCATCGCTGATATTCAACATTTGCTCTCACTCTATCCTGCCATTTTCGACTTACCAAGGTGTTCTCCGACTTTTGCCTATCTCTATAGTTAAAAAGATCTCTTCTTAAAATTCTGTTTTTCTGTTGAGTTGAAATTCACAACATTAAAACCGATGGTAACTTTGTAACAATTTGCTTTATGTTAAAAATGGTAATAGCGACTTAGAAATCAAAAGAAAAACGATCTTTAATTTTATACTCCTGAAAAATTTTCTGTACGGATTTTTTAAAAATAGTGGTGAGTTTTGGTAATGTTGGTTAGTTCAACAAGTACTACACTTCTGCCAAGTTTCAAACTCTCTCGAATTACTTACGAAATCACATTACTTACTTACTCTCTACCTTACGGAATTCGCAAGTTCATCGCCGTAGTAACGAACATTCGCCATCGGGATCTATCTTGGGCAAGATCAAGCTCCAAAATCACATGGTGATGCGAAATAAGTTTACTGTGTTCTACATGTCGTTGAACGAGTCCTTGATTTACTTGTTTTCTGGCATACTTTGTATCACCTGTCTTTCCATGTCCCTTTCACTTGCAGACTTTACTGTGCGGATTTCTGCTGGTAGTTCCATATCTACCAATGACTAATTCTACATTATTATTAACAACATGGCCACAGCGCAACCAATGTGACCATGAAAACACCCCCAGCATGTGTTATTGTGCACAGGACATACAGTAACTATGTGATGGAATCAACACTTCGTACTCTACGTTTGGATTGACAGACATTTCAACCGGAGACTGTGACGTATGAACGGAATGATTATCAACCTGCAAAGTTGAACTGTAATCAGTCTAACAATCTGAACAGAAATCAGCCGGTTTTTGCTTTTACATGCTCTCGTTGCTTAAATAGCAATACAGCGTTTGCCAAAGTTAGGTTCGGTTAACAAATGGCCCCTGTGAATAAACAATACCCTGTACCAACCAACTCATAACAAGTGCATCGGAAAGTACACCATATGCACAAATTATGAATCTCTTCCTGTGAACGGTATACATACTACTGCACTAGTTCATGAATCTTCTTACGCCATCACGGTACAATGCAAACCTTGATTCACTGCACCATAACGCCTTTCTCAAATCATCAACGGTTCAGTCTCGATGGTCCCTTGCAAACTGAAATCTACTTATCTTATAATTGGTAGTAAACATGGGGACACTGACAGTATCAGCTTGAATAGCCATCAATATTAACGTTCGGCAAATTGTCTTCCGAGTCCGACACAATCTCCAGACTACCAACGCTGTAAACAGTCGCCGCTTATGTAGCCCGCCAGTGAATAATACGAATGAGTCGTCTCTGGCGTCTCTCATCTTTCTTCATTTTGTGAGCGAAAAGTTATTTTTTATTATTACGTTTCATTCACATTTAGGGTGCACTTGTGAAAATCCCATTAGTGTCGCAGTTCTGGAATCGTCAACATACTCTGGGACTAAAATCTTCCTTACAAACAGACAAGAAATTTAAGCGAGACAAGCAAAAACACACTCCGGTTGCATTGCAAAAATAGTCTTCTTTGTGTTTGTAATTTTCTGATAGTTCTTTTTTTATTTTTTTAATCCCGACATTTCGTGTGTATAAATCTCACCACATAATAGCACAACTCCCTTTTAATACACGGGAAATTGCCTTAATATATCCAGTAATGTTTCAGATAAATGTTAGTATTTAGCATTAATCCTAAGAAAGAACACGATATTTCTTTTGCGGTTGCCAGTGTGGTTGGTGTTCGTACATAGGCAGAAAAGAGAAAACAGTCTCATATAGTAATCAAACATACAATTCGGATTAAGTGTTTGCTGCCGCAATGATTACGTATGTTAGCAGAAATGGGAATATGTTCAGAAACTGGGGGATTGCGCTTCCTAAATAACAAATAGAAAAAGTTATTAAAGCACGGCCTGATTGGTGGGGTTAACTTTGTTTTTAGGAAGGGAGGGAGATTGAGCAACGCATTTCTGACCCTCTATACAGTTTTCATATATGCTTTCTTATCATTGATAGTTTAGTCCAGTCAATAAGACGATGGATTCTAACTGAACAGCTCGTGTTCAAATCTTGCTTGAGATTTCTATTTTTTCCTGAAAACTGCAAAGTGTCTAGTTTTTAGTAGCTACGTTACTTAAAATTTTCAGGCACCTATAGTCCCTTTTTCCAGGAATGTGTCTGAAAATTTTTAGCAGTGTAGGTCCGTTTCGTCCGCTTCAACCCACATTTCCAAGACAGAAAACAACAGAAGCTATAACTGAATCGGTACTTCAGAAACGACATGAGTCATTGTAATATAAAGGCAAATGTATCTTTTCTGAAATAGTCGATTCCATCTTCATTCCACCAGTTCTTCCATCATCTTCCATCCAGCCTGAGCCAAAGCTGCCTAAAGGTCCTAAATTAAGTTTCAGATGTATACCGGGATGTACATAAAGTCTAGTAACGCATTCAAAAATTTCTTACGAGCTATGAAAATAATCGCTATCGACAATATGGAATAATCCATTTTTTGTTTTACAGCATTCACTTTCAAACACTGTATGTGGGAGCCATGTGTGACCCTACAAATGTCCACACGATAACTCTAACCTTATCTACACACGATCTAACATATGCTCTGTGACTTTGGCTGTCCCATGCTCAATTTCCTTCCATCAGTTTCATAACACCACTATAAGATGAGTGACCAAGGCCTTAAACATATCCCCATAAATGAAACCCGCTGGACATTTGTTGCACTCCTGTTTTATCTATGTGTAGTAGCAAAACTCCTTTTTCGGCCAGAAAGCGCCATATTGAAATTACCGCCATCTAGCGGAGAGAAATGGAACTACAAGAAACACCTGTACTTCAAAAAAAAAAACTTATGGCTTTGCTCTTTCAAATAGTGTACTGTTTCAATTAATAATGTTAATAGTTTCATTATAATAAATTTTTGAAAGTGTTACCGGACTTTATGTACATATATCTACATGCCCATTTGATCCTGACGATGATTGGTGTTCTGTCCGGAAACAGGACTGCAATCCAAATGTTTCTCGAAAGGTAAATTGATTGAGGTTTGTCACTGTCCGAGATTTAGAGGTAGTCTTAACGGAAAAAACACTACGTCCAGCGTGTTCCCAATCGGGAATTGAACCCAGGATCCTTCGACACCACATATGCAATTATGAATCAATGAAACACATTAAAAATAATACTGTAGCCATTAGAATATCTGGAGCACTAATTCAGGAATAAATATGTAATATTTTATTTTTAAAATGTTTACGATTTACCTTCTATCTTTATGCACACATTTTATGAATGTATTTAATACAAAGTATTCAAAAAATACCTTGTGCACTACATTCAAGCAAAGGCTGTTTTCTTCACGACTAATTTATATAAACACGTGTGAGATTATGGTTATTTTGTATATATGTGTGTGAGTGAAACAAGAGAGTTTAATTTATTTGCATCACGAACTGGCTAATTGAATACGCAGTCATATACTTAAAAACTTAAGCGCGCATTGGGCTGGTTACTCCACAACACGAGATAAAAGGCAATAACTCATCTCCTAAACAAACAAAGCGGTGGGGCTCCCAACGTGACCATACTCTAACTCTGGCATTGGGTTCATCTCTTGGTCCCTGATTACTGTTATTATAATCATTTACCCGGAGCGCTGGAGCAAACGTTCTCCCTACTGAAGTCTGCAATTATACCAGTCATTTCAGAACAGTTTGACGGTTGAATTACGATGGGGGTGGAACAGATAGCCGAACGTACAGATCTTTATCGTCGCCCTCTAGCAAAACCTATGAAGTGACGACAATGGATGAAGTATTTCATAGTCTGACCACAATAACCTTACATTGGTACCCCCCACCACCAATAATTTTGTTCAATGAAAAGTGAAAAAATAAACTATGGGTTGCTTCTAAATAATAATTTCAACACACAGGAAGTGAATGGTATTTATATCTGAATGGAAACTAGTGGTATTCTCATTGGGTTAACGAGGAATCATTGAAAACGTTAGTTTAATTAATGATCATGCTGATCGCAATTTGAAAGCACTCTCACGCCATAAGTCCCTGGTTCGGTAGCTGGTGGGATACTAGTTGTTCGGAGCCCACTGTAAACTGTAGAATCCATTCTTCGTGCACCTTCATCCGATAGAAGGCAACGGCAAACAACCATCGATTTACCTTGTCCACGATCTCTGGATCATAAACCTGCCTACGAGCAGAAACCATATATCATCACTCAGACAACAATCTAACCCAGTGGTTACCCATTAGTCATCATATGTAGACTCTCTCTCTTTCCTGAACAGTAAACCACGGACACCTCTAACCGGCCGGGTGGCCGAGCGGTCTGCGGCATAGGTCATCGGCTCGAAAGTCCCGGATTCGAGTCCCGGCAGGGGCATGGGTGTGGATTTTAACAGCTAAAGGCGAATCGTGACGGGCCGAAGTCCAAAGTTACTAAACTGGCCCATATAAAAATAAAATTTGCCAACGTTTTTTACGGACACCTCTACTCTTTTGTGTACCTAGAGCAAAGTAAATTTAGGATTTTAACTGAAAGTAATTCATAATTACGTGAAAATTTCAGGATTAGTTCCTCTTTACATGTACAACGAATCCTGAAAAGTCCCCTGATTTTCCATGTCCGCTTCAATCCACAATGGCGGATCAAAGATGGCCGCCAAACACGTTTTGTCTTGTTTGATATTTTCCCACATATCTAAGTTAAAAATAAACATATTTCAGTTACGAAAAAACTTATATGCTCTACAAAGATTACTACTTCGATCTATACCATAAAATGACCAATAAAACAATTCCAAATATGCATATATTAATTTTATTGATGCCAAAACGCAAAATTTCTGTGTTCTAAGTTTTTAGCTGAACTCGTAAGTTGTGTACATTTATAAATCGAGAAAAATGTTATTTGTATTGAAATGTTTCTTGTAGGGAATTGTTTACAGTTCATAAATGAAAAATATTGGCCAGTCATTCAACATCATCATAATCATCTTCGAAACCGTAAGTGGGAGGAGCTGAATTTTTACAGATCTCTCCAAAGCAAGAGGTACAAAACTTGAAATACTGAATGTTTGCCTTTTTGCGTCGGCATGTTTCGTCACAGTCCCGTGTTGCAGTTATCTTGTAGACACAATATATTAGTTTTAGAAGTTCTTCGGAAGCGTTGAAGGCACTGGGTTCAATCTACCTTCCTTCATAAACTATCCCCATTCAGTAGGGTTCAGGTTGTTCCCAAGCCACTGCTGGACTTGAAGATAAACCCGAAGTGAATGTTGTGAAGCTGCTGCACTTGTTGGTGGAAGAGTTGCCAAGTTAAATTTGGAAGAAAGGGATTTGGTTACTTTCTTATTGTACCGGATGTATAGCAGGTCATCCAGAGAATTACTTTGTTTTCCTCCAAAAAGATGTTTCAGAAATAATTTTCCAATTTCAATGACCTTTTGGGGATCAAGTTGAGGACTGTAGAACAGTGAAATCAAAGAACGCAATTCGCCATTTTGCTATATCAACTTGAAAGCTGTAGATTTCCCCTTTCTGTATATTTTGGACGTGTTGTCACATCCAGTGGCTGCGTGAAGGAAGAGAAGGACATCCTTTATCGGCCCAAGAGTTTTTGTGTTTTGGTTATGTTGTAGCATTTTTCATCGTGGTTATAGTATGGTAGATTGGGGTCGTAAAAAGTACAGTGACGTTCCTGGGATACCGCGTGCAATTAGAATTGTAAGCAGATCTGTATCAGTACCTATTACTACAACTGATCTGGCACTGGTCTGACTTGCATTTATTGCAGTTGAGCAGATTACTGTATCTGCGTCTCAATCCGCTTGTATAACAGCTATTTCTTCAGATTGGAAGTAGCTCATCATCATTTGAATTAGTCTTGATCTGTTCTAGGAGTTTCGCAAAAAAAAAAAAAAAGAGCTTCTTTAGTCGTTGCCACCATATTTTCGTTAAAAGCAATAGTCGCAGACATTTTTGACATCATTCTTCTTTGCCTCTTCTGTGCACTTTTAGTTCATAAAGCACAGAGAAGCGTTTCCATAAAAAAAATAATCCATAAAAAAACACTGCCTCACAAGGAGAGAAGCGTTTCTGCACAAACCTAACATATTTTAGGCATATATCTCTGTAGGTGTCAGATTCACTCCAAGCCAATGCGTGCACAAAAAATCCTCCATCTACAATTGACGAATAGGTTGATGGTGGCTTAACAGTGACGGCTGAACTGATTCAATGATAGCTGCTAAAGTTGATTTTGCATTCTTCCTCAAGGAAACCTCATCAAAGAGGTTGTTGAGGAGCTAGTTCATATTTGAGATGATCTCGTAAATTTTCATTTGTCTTGAGCACAGCAGCAATCCTGATAAACAACTGCAAAGGACTAAATATTACACTTTAATTCCTGATTATCAATGTATTGCTCGTGGCAGATATTGGCATAACTCTTTTTTCCTCTGAAGCTTAACTTTCCCAAAAGAACCTCCTGCAATAGATAGTAATTTTTACCAACTTCTTTTGCACTGTCACAATTCGTATTATCATCAGCAACCAACCCGCTAGCTATATTTATCAATAAGTGTTTAGGACAATTGTCGTTGAAAGGATTGTCAAGCAGTAGCCAATTGGATAGCTTTGTCAGATCAGAGACATCTCGTGACTGTCTGAAAGGTTGAAATTCAACATGTTCTTAGGATACAAAACGTTTTTCACAAAAATCTTCCAAGACCTCTGATACTTTCATGTCTATAGGGCATGAGGAAACCCATCTGGATAAAGCAGAATCTGCCATTCCTCGACCTAGGTTACTCCCTCTGTTACTTTCATGGATTTCATAAATCACTGTTCTATTATCATATCTGGTGATACTCTACTCCATACTTTGTCTTTACTACGCATAGCAAAATAACCTTCAGTATTTTTTTTTTTTTAATTTAGTGCTGTCCATTTTTCCCTTTAACTCTTCCATTTGTTGTATATATAAATGGGCATATTTGGCATAAAAAATGTGACATGCTGTGTGAAAGTAAGGAATCATTGATTTAATACAATATACTGGCAGTCCTACACTGTAAAAAGTGGAAACAAGAAATGGATGGAAGTTACTCCGCTCTATGGAGAAATAAAAGTCGAAAATTAGCGTTTTATTATATATACTCTTAAATGTGGATATAGTGCAAGCCGTATAGTGAAAAGATTGGTAACCTGAACTCCATTTTGAAGTTTAACATTTGCTTTGTAATAGCTTAACTGAAAATGGGTTGAAACTGGACACAATGTTTTGTCGGTGAACGTTCAACTTAATTTAAGCTTAAAATTCGGTCATTTTCTGATCGAAGTTTAAGCTAAACTGACAATTTTGAGGTTACGTACGTTTGTGGATGAAGTTTAATACTTCCACTTAATGTGGAAGTATTAAGACAATTCATATTCGACTGATATTGAACTATTTAGGAACAATTGCAACGCTTGTGTTTTTATATCCCCTTACGGAGACTGCATTTTTGTGACATCATGAAGAGTGTAAATATATCACTTAGAGCATAAAAAATTACTAAGTATGAGAAAACTGATATAAAAGTATAATTCATGATTTTAAAGAATTAGCCTAATTTGTGCTCGAAGAAATTGTCCAAATTTCTTTATCGAACAATGTCACAAGCTCAGATTGAAGGCATGTATTTCTAATTTCTTCCCTATTTTTATTCAATTGAATTAGAATTTCCCTACGATTAACAGTTATACAAAGGAACACCTTCACTTAGAAGCTGTGAATAATGCCAAAGGCGCTGTTGTAAAGTTTAAAAGAACCAAAGAAAACTGTCAGAAGGAAGACAAAACAAGTTGCAGCAAATCAGATCATGGAAGAATCTATGAAAATATCTACAAAAATGCAGAAAATGAGATCCAGTTACAGTATAAGACAAACTCTTTCAGGGATGTATTCAGATTTATATTTTAGGGTGTTTAGGAATTGTTCGGGGGGTTCAAACAGGATCTGATTTTGCAATTGATAATAAGTACATAATCACGCCTAAAATTATGCTAAGATTACAAAGATACCGGAATTTGGGAGAACCCTCTGAACTCTCCCTAGATACGTCACACAGCTGAATGATAAATTAGTATGGGTCTAGAATATCCAATAGCTACAAAAATCAACTAGGTTACAAAACTGACAGTATGGTAACAAAAGTGTTACCTGAAGCTTCATTTTTTTAAAATGAAGACACCGAACACGAGAATTTCCTAAGCAAGAACAACTTAAATTTTCCTATAAAATATTCGACACTAATTGAAACTTTCTAAAGGGAAACTAATAAAAACAAAAAGTTCTATTCAAGCTATCAGCTTATCCCATAACTAATATCGTATTATTCAACGTGATTAAAAGAACGATAATATACCTACCGTTAGTCAGGAACATAGTCTCTATCGGACTCCACAACACTCTGCCATCTGTTAACCAGTTGTTGAATCCCCCGCTGAAAAAAGTAACCGGGTTTGGAGGCAAAGAACTGGGTCACTGATCGTAGCACGATGCCATCCTCAGTTTGCAGTGTTTTCCCGGAAAGGTACTTTTGCAGGCTGTGAAAAAGGCATTACTCTGTTGGTGCAAGATCTGGTGAAAGCGCCGGGTAGGGGAGTTTCTCCCAGCTACATTTCTTGATCTTAGCACAGGGCCCTCTTGCCGTGTGTGGGCGCGCGTTATCATTGTGGATGAGCACACCCTTGCGATTAACCAGAGCAGGACGTTTCTCCAACAATGCAGTCCGTAGGCGTTCAAACTGCTGACAGTAGATATCTGCATTGATGGTCTGGTTACGTGGTAAGAACTCAAAATGGATTATCCCACGGATATACCAACAAACCCTCAACATCACTTTGCAGGAGTGGTGATCCTGTTTTGGCACAGTCCCCCCCCCCCTCTACCGTTTACCTTTAATGGTTTTGAAGGAGGACCCACTTTTCAACATCTGGTTACCATCCTGTCCAGCAATGGCTCACGTCTGTGACGGGTGAGCAGGGAACTTCAGATATCAACTCGCTGCTGCTTCTGTTGAGGTGTTAGCGCGTGGGATCCGTTTTCAGAGTTTTGACATTCACTCAAAGTCCTGCAGATGACGATGAACGGTTGAATGGGTGACATCTAGTTCGCTGGTCAGTTCTTCAACAGTTAGCATTGCATTTGCCTCCACCTCCACCGCTGGTCGCAGGGTATCAACTCATTGTGCCATATGTCATATGCTACACCCACAATTTTGTTATTAAGTATTTTTTTATCATTGATAAATTTTAAGTGAAGTCTATGTAAGATGAAAATGGCTTGACTTCATGTCATCCTTGGGCATGTCATCAGGCATCACATCACAGAGCAACGCATTGTGTCGTATGATTGAATCATACAGAATGTCAGCTATTTTATTTCATCAGTATTTTAGGATAACAGTGGAGCATCTCAACTGTGAGTTGATGTTATAATAAAATCAGTTTTCTGATAAAGGAGGTAAGTGCAAAGAAAGAAGGTAACTGGCAAGTGTATACATGTTTACGATTCTCGATTTGGTTCTCTACTTCGCCGCAGGGCGCACTAACTACCCTCGCTACGTTCTAGTGCATCTCAGGTGCATGAACTACTACTGAGGATCGTTTTCTTAAAGAGAGGTCTCATGCGGTATAATCCGGCATTCTGGAATGGTTTGTGGATCGATATATGGATAAATACATCCAGTGTTTCTTTCAGAAGATTGCGTTCGGAGGGCTCGTGGAAGGCTCACGAAAATTATAAATAATGTATATTGACCCCACATTTTAGCACATTATTGATTATAAATAATGTGCTAAAATTATAATAGTGTTACTTAACAATATATCGTACTTCCTTAGTTAACCTCCATATAACATGCGCAATAGTTATGGAATGTGCTATTATATATGTATTTCAGTATATGTATGTGTAATACAATTGTTGAGACTAATTCTTCCAGGGGCGCGGTTGAAAAACCCTGGTAAAGATAAAGATAAAATGAATTTTATGGGCGGTAACAGCACTATGGCTTACGCCAGTCCCGATACGGGGAAAGCCCCTCATCTTTGTCACGTCTAAACTTAGCTGTTATTTGGATAAAATACGAAAACTGAAACAGTAAAATCATATAAAAGCTGAAGATGTAAAAGGTCTTCAGAAATACAAAACACTGGTGTAAATAGCCAAAAGAACGAGAAAGAAAACTAAAGATGTATAGAGTCTTTAGCATAACAATTTAAAAAGCGTGCAGGCTGTAATTTTTCCCTGATGCCTGAGGATTTCATCCTCGGTTGTTGATCCTGAATATTATCCCAAGCAGGTATAAAGACTATATTTCTACCCAAATAGGTATCACTTACCAGTAACCACTAGTTTTAGGACCCCCCCCCCCGCCGGGTCATTCCATACCAAATCAACCAATAAAAAATAGTTTTAAAACTTGGGTTTTACAAAATGTGTGATATTTGGTAACCGTTCATTCATTAATATAATAAAAAATACAAAACTTTATGTTTTTGTCACTTTCGGTTTTTGAGGGATAAATTGTTAAAAATAAAAAAATCGACTAATTTTTTACGCGTTTTGAAACCTTTAAGAGCCCGAAACTCAAAAACTATTAAATTGTCCTAGTTAACGCAAACTTCCACCATTTGTTTCAGAATTTCAAGAGCTGTAATTTGATATATTACTTGATTTTATTAGACCAATCTTTATATTTTTTTAAAAAAAATAAAACAAAACTTTTTTTTGAAAAACACAAAATATAAATTTTTTATTTTTCTTGAGAGAAAATATGTTCAATGTGCTTCTGATTAGAAAGTATGTGCAAAATTTCATGATGGTATTTCAATGGGATCATGTTGGAAAGAAATCTAACATAAGTACATAGCCATTTTTTTATAACGTGTATAATTAGCTTAAAAGGCAGTACGCAAAATGGCTTCTAGCAAAGTAAATTTAATTGGTTAAAATGTGATATACAGTATCTTAAATTCAGTTCTAGTGTAGAACAAGCCAAACTGCCGTAGTTCAGCGGTAAAGCATTGGCGTAGCATTCGAGAGGTCGTTGTAAGATAAGATAAAATGGATTTGATGGGCGGCAAAAGCACTATGGGTTACGCCCGTCCCGACGTGAGCAAGTTCGATTCCAGCGGCCGACCACCCTGATAAAAAAAAATGATAAAATGAATTTTATGGGCGGTAACAGCACTATGGCTTACGCCCGTCCCGATACGGGGAAGCCCCTTATCTTTGTCACGTCTAAAAATAGCTGTTAATTAAAATAATAAAATAATATAAAAGATGAAGATGTAAAAGGTCTTCACAATCAGAATAAAAACCAAGCCTGTAAACGGGGCTTTACAAATAAAACAAAACTACACTATAAAACTTAATGGAAGCCTGTAAATGGGACTTCACAAGATAAAACAAAACTACACGATAAAACATAACAGCAATGGAGCATAATCATAAAAAATAAACGGTAATCATAAAAGTCTCTGCGAAAACAAGTAAAATATTACCGTTTAAGTTTAGGTTTATACCTAAGTTTCCCTTTCCTGCCCACGAGATTAAAATCAATATCCATTAAGTGGTCCTGAATCATGTCTGAAGCCAAAGATGAACTTGGTTCATCGACAGTATGTGCAAACTCGTCCTGAGCTAACTGAGCAGACAGAACGTTCGTCAGAGTCTTTATGCTTGTAGTGAGAGGCGAAGTTCGAACTAACTTCGAGACTTTATACGGACTATAAGTAGTCTTAGCCCGTGGAGTTCTAGAGCTCTGCACAGGTGTTTTTTGTCCCTGACTCTGCGTCGGCATATGGAGAGGAGCCTCCGATTCTTTGGGCGGCTTCGGAGGGTCGTCATGCACATCAGACACTGTTTGGGTTGATACATTAACTGTCTGCGTACCAACCGAGACAGTTTTAACTGCTAGTCTGGCTACAACATGTGAAAACGCACCAGAGGGAAGGGTGCGCTGAGAATCACGTAATCGACGTTTAGCATCACCAGCGGATATTTTCTCTAAGACCATCAGCTCTCGAATTCGTTTTTCCTCCTGAAATATAGGACAGTCCCGCGACCAGGCCGTGTGTTCACCCTTGCAATTGACACACTGAGGTTTCAGTGATGTGCAAGGATCCTCACCATGGCTACTGGTTCCGCAAATTGCACAAACAGCAGAGGTCGCCTTACATGACGTGCTGGTGTGTCCATAGTGCTGACATTTAAAACAGCGGAGCGGACTGGGTATATATGGACGGACAGGCAAGCAGTAGAAGGCTGCCTTCACGTCCTTAGGAAGCTGTGGCATGGCAAACGTCAAAATTAGCGAGCTCGTGGGTTGCAGCTCGCCACTCTTACGTGTTTTAATTCGACGAACATTAACTACACCTTGGCTGGCAAGTGCACCTTTAATCTCTTCTTCAGGGACATCTTGAAGGTCCCAACAAGATATTACGCCCTGACTATAATTTAGTTGACGATGCGGTTCAACTTGAACCTCGAATGGTCCTAGCGTCTTCATGCGCAAGAGATTAGTTGACTGCTTGTTAGTTAACGTCTCCACGAGCAAGGTGCCGTTACGAAGCTTTTTAACATGTGCAAGTTCGCCGGCGACATGATTCAGTTGTTTTTGTATGATGAAAGGGGATAACCCCTTCAAACCACCTGGATTTTCTGTTTCATTCTTTACTTTAATCACAAGATATCGTGTAATAGACGGTACGATACTTGTCTGTTTCTCTACTTCAATTTTCGCTTCTTTGTCACTGCTTGATGCATTAGCTG
>JAGDQP010014340.1:0-45471 GCA_022664845.1 Lepisma saccharinum | reverse complement strand
TTGTTACTTAAATTTTATGGTTCCAACTTTTTTCTTACGAATTTTTTCTTTCTCACTAAAACTTTCTTGTTCCAAATTTTTTTCTTACGAAAACTTTTTTGTTACAAATTTTTTTTGTTACAAAACATTTTTTCTTACTAAAACTTCTTTCTTACTAAAACTTTTTTGTTACAAACTTTTTTTTTATTTTTTCTGTCTTACAAAACTTTTTCTTACGACTTTTCTTACAAAAATTTTTTCTTACTAAAACTTTGTTTTTTGCAAACTTTTTTTCTGACAAACTTTCTTTCTTACAAAACTTTTTCTTATGACTTTTTCTTTCTTACAAAAATTTTTTCTTACTAAAACTTTATTTTTTGCAAACTTTTTTTCTTACAAACTTATCAATTCTTTTATTTCCTATAGAAATACCAGTCCTTGTGTATATTCAAAGTTGAAAGGAGTGAAGATCTTTGTTGGTACAAGTCCATGGATGCAATGTATCTTTCACCCATAAGATTAAACGGATTCTGTCCTTACATTCGGAATCTGTCAGCAGTTTCTTGTAAGTCGTAAGAAATTTATGCAGTATATCAATAGAATCAGTGTGAGATCCAACAAATTTCTGGTATATCTGATCACAAATCAAGGGAGTTGTTAATACGTCAACCATACGAAGTAGAGTAATTTCCTTGCTTAAGTCTACACACTCATGGTCAAAGTCAAAGGAAATATCGTGAAAACACTCATCACAAATTATACTAAAACAGGGTGACCATTCTTCAAGACTTGACAGCACACAGTCGACAGCCACCTCGGCAAAAGTGCACTCACAGCTAACCATTGTTTCCTGATTTAGCTGCAGTAGACTAAGTCACAATCGGTTCGTCATAACAATTTATTGACTTCATCAACCAATCAGATTATTTAGATTCAAATGACGTCATTACCTAGTATGCTAGTGCTTGTTTGCTTAGTTCTTGTTACAACTCTACAAAAAATGCTATTTTATTCATTTCCGACACGAGTGTATTAACACTTTTAAAAGTTTTGTAGTCATTAAGTACAGTTTTGGATACTCCTTCTACAGTCCATATCCTGTGATATATGCAACCTAACAATACTTGTAAGATACTTTGCTTTTGGAAATGTAGTCTAAGATCCGAGCATATCAGACAATAAAAAAACTAGGTGATATAATTTTTATTAAAATAATCCATGGTTGGCAACACTTAAAAGTTTGGTATAAGTTGGCAACTCTTGTTGACGTTGTTGAATTACTATACAAATGGCAAAGAATAACTTATTAAATGATTTTAAGATGGAAATACCGTTAAGTGTAAAATGACAACACTGCTTGATCAGCAATGCCAGCTGGCTGTGATATTCTTTCACAGACTCTTTCCACTACCTGTCTCCTGCTCTTCCTGTTTCAAGTAAACATATGGTTGCAAGCTGTGAGAGCAAGGCATGGACTTCCGATGTGAAGTAGTAGTTTCTTAGTGTGTGTGTGTGTGTTTCTGACGGAGGTTCTGCAAAAGTTGGCATATCCGGATAATGTTCTTGCATCAGGCAATAACATCCTTCGGTCAAGTCCCGTAAACTTAGGAAATATTCTTTCATTATACTACCTAAGATTTTGCCAGGGAAAAATATAAAAGTAGGTAATTATAATTTCTTATTAACCTTATATTTGTTATTATCTGTCTTACAAAACACTATATACGATGGCTATACCCAGTTT
This sequence comes from Lepisma saccharinum, assembly GCA_022664845.1. Lineage (NCBI taxonomy): Eukaryota > Metazoa > Arthropoda > Insecta > Zygentoma > Lepismatidae > Lepisma > Lepisma saccharinum. Next base: position 43,748 of record JAGDQP010014340.1, on the reverse strand, counting down.
AATTCAATAATATGTTCAATGCAAGTCACCTATATGGTCTCAGAAAAGGAGGTGTCAATCACTTGAATTGAAACAACAAACAGTCCAATAGACCTCATCTTCTTCTTCCTATATTACGAGTAAATGTGATTCCAAACAGTCCTTTGACTATAAGCAGTTCTTTCTTTTTAGCTTTCATTTGATTTGATTCAAACCTCTTCAAATATTATTTGTCTTCATAACCAAACAGTCTTTTCGACCATAACGTACATGCAAAATCGTAATATAATTATAAAAATACAACTGAAATAGTAGATGATATCTATAAATCATGTTCAAGCTACTTCAAAAGTAAGTTTTCTCATTATATATTGTTTCAAAGTAGTCCATATTATGTAAATTCACGCTTTTCGCCTTCAAAAACTCATTCAACCTAGTTTCAATGCTGTTTTCTTATTACATATTGAGTAAATGTGGTTCTTATGACTTCACTTCATAAAACCAACTTAAAACAAAATGATCATCTGGTACTCTACTGTCAGAAATATTCAAATCAAAAATGGTAATAACTTTTCTATGTACTATGTAGTAGAGTAGTTTATTTGTAATAAAAACCTTTTACCTCTAATTTATTTTGGGTTTCATTTCCTGAAATAAAAAGCAAACACCATATCCTTATAGTATAGATTTATTATCATGCAAGTACAATTTTACAAATGAATTGTGGATATTCCATCCATCACTTTTGATGCTTGTATCTTTAACCAAAATTGTAGTTGCATACAATTCGTAGTGCGCATGCATACTCATGCACTGGCTGGTGGTAATTACAACATGAAGTATTGAGTTTGAAAGTTAAGGCAGGACATCCCTGATCTTCAACATTCACAATGTTTTCCATGTGGAATAGTTTCCGTAGTAATGTAATCTTTTCACTACCTTTGCAATAAAAGACGGAACCCATTTCACAACATTGTGAAACAATATGGCGGATGTGGGATACAGTATATCCATTCGTAGTGTCCCATTGTAACGCGTGCAAATTGTGAGTTAACCATTCAACTTGTCTCTGATATCCAACCGGTAAATCATAACTTTCACAAGGTAATTTTACCATACAATGAAATAATAGAGTTGCATCGCATGCAACTAGACAAAATTCGCGCATAATATATTCATTCGCCGAAATTTTGAATCCCTGAAAATCAAGAATGTACTGCCTTGTGCTTAGTAAACCAGAACCAATAGGATTTTGTTGCTCAAGAATCAACGGTATTAACTGAGCAATACACTCGGGGTCTTTTATGAACTGATGACAAACTTTAAACAGTGTGTTTTTCCCAATATGAAAATGACCCTGTTGCTGAAAATGTTCATAATAGTCTTGAAAAATCTCCGGGTGATTAATATGAGTTTCGACATGTTGTGCGATTACTGTTCCTGTGTTCCATACATACATACACTCATGCACACTATGTAAATTACATTCACTACATTGAATTGGATTTTCTTTTAAATATGCACTCACAGTTTTCAAAATACACTTGCCCACTATATATTCACCCTTACAATTCAAACACGGAGCCATAATTCACTACACCACAGGATCTTCACGGGGAGCACGGTCCTTGGCACGGAGTAATGTCACCATTTCCCAGGGACACGTTCTCAATATGTGACGAATGCCCCAGTCAAAGTTTTCCTTCAGCGTAACTCCTGCTGGACGTTTCTCCAAATACAAGTGAAACAGTGTTTGTATAGTCCCTGGATCTTTCAGTATCAATTTCGTAATTTCTTCATTCATTCTATTTATCTCATACGCTGAGGTATTTGGAAATGTATAGCCTCCACGATGTTTTAAGCAGATATGATTGCATGGGGTAGTACAGTTATTAAAGCACCCTTCACAGAGCATGGCATGGTCGGGAAACCAGTCCTCAATGATCGAGTATATGCAGGCTTCGCCCACCCAGCGCGGAGAGCATTTGCAGGGCTCCTCGCCGGGCGGAGTAATAACAACTTCAGTAGCACTTGCCTTTGACATAGTTACGTGTAGACTGACGACCCTATAAGCAACATATATGCGTTATCAGACCGGAAGAGTCGGGGGTGGCTGTTGTTTCCCACGGTCGGTCCCTTCAGGACCGGAAGCTCCATATGGTAGGGGTCACTCGTGAGAAACGTCAAAATTAAGATTAATGGCCCCCATGTGTTCAAATTTCGGTGGACGCGTCTCCGAGAATTTTAAACACCACTACTCGCGTTGGTGTTCCACAACTGAGTGGGGATTATCAGTTCCCCAGATTTTTACGTTGTGCCTATTCACATTCCCAGAAAGGTGAAACACCGCTTCATCACTGTAACGTAACCTTTCGGCGAACCCATCCTCTTCCATTAACGTGAGAAAATCAGCACAGAAAGACGCTCGAGCAGCATAATCAGTGTCTCTTAAGGCTTGTAGCAGTTGCAAGCGATAGGATTTCATTTGTAAACGTTTCCGCAGAATTCGCCATACAGTTTTCTGTGGCATTTCAAGTTCCCTCGCTGCCCGGTAGGTAGACTTCTGTGGACTCCGCACAAAACTGGCGCGAACACGTTCCACTGTCTCTTCCTCAGCTGAAGGACGGCCAGTCGATTTTCGCTTACAGATGCAGCCCGTATCTCTGAATTTTTCATACCACGTACGAATGGTTTTTCCAGTAGGTGGGTCTCTGCCATACTTGGTACGGAAATGCCGTTGAACACTCATCACAGAGTTGTTTACATGGTAATCCAGCACACAGAACGATTTCTGCTCTCCAGCCAGCGCCATTTTCGTTAACTGCTTCCAGCGCCGCGTAGCGGTAGACAATGCAACCACGCGGGACATAAACTAAACTCAACTAAACTTTGAACTTTTGTCTTTCCTTGCGCGTAGCTCACATTAAGATATGTTCATTATATTTCACAAAATAAATTTATGAAATCGGGTCCATCATTTTGACTTACCCTGTATACAGAAGATTTTTTAATTAGCTGAGAAAAATTAAGATATCCTTCTACACATGACAGTTAAAAACGAACAGACTAATACGCGTGATAATAAATCAGACTTAAATTCACATATCTTGTTATTATGATTGCCATGAAAAGACTGACAACTAACGAGTTCGCTTCCAGAGATGACTGCGGGCGATTGAACAGCCATGTGGAAACTAAATATATCGTTCATCCGCTTGTCACCTGTTACGTTGATTCATTGTTTGCTGAGGTTGAGTCGGCTGGTTGGAAATGACTTTGTTGGAATATTCTGTAAACGTAGTGTTATACTGTTCAATAAGATAAAGAATCGGTTTCTGTCCGCGCGTTCACAGGTTCAGTTCCCACCGTTACCAATTGAAAATTGAAATCAATGACTCGGAGCTCACTTTACGAATAATTGTAGGTCACATCCTTAGAAGCTCACCAGGTCGTTTCGGAGCATCTAGAGTAGAAAGAATAGAAGCAATCATTTAGAAGACTTAAAATTCAATTATACATATCTACGAAATTTGAGATATATTGTATGCTGTGCGTAAAATTTTGGAAATAGACAAAATGACAAAGCGATACTGAGAAAGCAACCATTTTGTGATTACGATTAAGCTATCTCCTACATGACAAATTTTCTGGTATTACTCGGTGTGCTAATTCGACATTTACTAACAGTATGAAGTGAAATAATTATATGAAAATCATTCAGCAATAACTGTTCATATGTTTCACTTCATAATATACTGTAGAAATTGCATTTCCTTATAAATATTAGCAGATTGTCAATTCTTTAAATTTAATTATACAGGAAACTAATTTAATTTCTTAAGTTTGTTACGTGGGTGAAAAGAATACTTAATACTCATTCTTAATGTATAACTATTATGACATTCTCCCACCGAGTGCAGCTAGTAAAAGGAGAAAAAGAGACCATGTTGCGTTGATCTTCCTCATGAAACAGAGCTAGGAGAAGAAGATAAAGGGGAAAGACAATATGGAGTAAAACGGATATGGGGCAGCCGGGCATTTGCTAAGGATTGAAGTTATATTTTCTGGAACTAGAAAAGTTCTAGCAAACGCTGATGTATCACGATGTTCTACAATTGTGGGATACTTAGTTGTAAGTTTTGCCGCAAATCGAGGGACATCAACGTTCTACTGTGACGTCAGATTAATCAAAACAGGGAATTTCATTTTGTTTGCTATTTGCAGAATAATACTAATTTCAGGTATGAAACTGAGAAATGGAGATTATATATTTTTTTTAGGAATTTCACTATGATTATGGCAGCGAGACTAGGGGTGTGATTGTGTGTTAAAGTATAAGGGATGCTGAACACCTAGTGATACCTACTGTATGAGAGTTAATTACGAGCATATTGTTCATTGGGGCAAAGGGACCGAATGATTTGGGATAAACGAACATACTAAATGTAATTCTTTTTGAAGAGACAAATTAGAACGATAAATATCTGGACCATTGGCCTATCCGTGAACCGTACGCTGTATGTTACATTAAAAAGTCCGGTAGTTCCATTTTTCTTCAGCGTAAGAGCACACAGATAAAAAGAATTCGAAGGCTCCAGAACATTTACGCAGCTACTTTTATGTAGGCATTATAATTATACATAACTGAATTACGGTACTGTATGTGGGAGATGTACATTTATGCACAGTCGCACTCCACACAAACATTTATATCATGTTAACTGTTACCTATAATCAATATTAAATTACTGGTAGACATCATTCAGGATAGGACAGAAACATCTTTCTGAACATAGTGTTCGGGATGTCTGCAATTTAAATCCGTGCAGATGTTTTGAACAGTATTATTACAAAAGCTTTGGCATAAAAAGTGTCTTTTGCACTTGTTTACATGACCTTAAGTATTCTTGGATATATGCAATGAATCCCCAAAAAATGCTAAGAACTCTGGACTTTCATGAGATTATCTAAAGCAATCTCTCTCACTTTGTGGCTTTAGTACAGCATATAACATTCATGTCACCCTAATTCACCTCAAATTCGGACGTGATTTTAAGCGACACTTATTCTTTCTCTAAAAATCAATCAACAAACTATTGTAGCAAAAAAGAAAATAATAATGCGATTGTAGTCTGTACACCTTAAAACTGTAGTAGCCCTTAATTAATTTGCAGCAACGAAAATTTGCACTAGCCGAAGCCACTCACTCCACTTAATATGTAACTCAAATTTTGTTTGTAAATATGCTGTGTAAAGGGTTCTATAACGTTAAACGTACCTGACGAAAATTCTTCAGTAGAAGTGATTAATGATTTACCTAAAAAAATGCCCATAAAATTAGTGAACCCTAGTAAATAAAGAAGGTAAGCAAAGAAAAAAAAACATACGTAACTAAAAGGTACTGTAATGTTTTATAATTCTTTCTGGTGGATAGTATTGGAGATCGAATTACTCAAGTGCGATATTTTAAGAAATGAATGATTCAAATCCCTGACGCCATTCTTTCCCTTAACCCTTTCGTAAACATATGACCCTATGGTTCTAAAAACAGGTCGTATGCATGGCGTTAATCAGAATGATCCTACTGCGCAGGTTCGATCCTTTTGTGGTTTTCCTGCAACGATTTTCAGCCTTAAATATTATTCAAATATTTGTTAGTTGGTTTCATTTTACGGACAGTGATTTCTATAGAATTGATAGAAGACTTCGTTCGTTCGAGAGGGTATTTCTGATCAATTCGGTGCAGCACGAAAGTAGTGAGCATTATGGTTGTCATTAACAGTCTTTTACAACTTTTCTAAGGGCATTTGTCATAGGGCAGGAGAAGGGGAAGGGAATAATGTTCCCAGGCTCCCCTGAAAGAAACAATGTATGGGTATATGCATGCATGGAAAAAGTTTCAACGCGTCCCGGTAGCAGGTATTTTTTTCCATTTCTCCCGCTGTAATTGAGACCTTTTATGGCCTCCCTAAAAGCTATGCTTATTGTCATTATTGCCTTACTTTGATATTTAAATAATGGCGTTATCTGTTGCGCCGATCCTTTGCTATGCCGGAGCTTTTCTTTCCGCTTCACATGTTTGGTTTATAATTATCGCTGACAGATGTATTTCCTTCACAGTATGGTGCATTAGGAACCTAAAGAGAAAACGTTAAAGAAATTACATAAAACGAATTGCATTTTTATTGTATATTTAGATGTTTGTCTTTGTTTTTGAAGCTGTTTACAGTTAAACACAAATGTGCCATTATGTCCCAATGACTTGACTTAATTGACATAATTCCTGTCGTTCCTTTTGGAACATAGGGCTTCGGTGAAACATTTCCAATTTGTCCTTCTGCTGGCTAATGCCTCCACTTCTTTCCAGGTCTTTCCCTTTTCCAATGCATCTTTTTCCACAGTTTTTCTCCAGGTCTTCTTAGGTTGTCTTCCTCTTCTAGCTCCTTGGGGGTTCCAGTTTAGCATCTCTTTCTCTAGTGCCCCATTAGGTTTTCTTAGCGTATATCCCACCCATTTCCTTTTCCTTCGTTTTCTTTAGATTTCAATTGGTTTCTGTTTTGTTCACTTCCACAAGTTTTCATTTAATATTATGTCCGGCCATTTTATGTTTAGAATTCTTCTTGTACATCGATTTATGAAAACGTGTATGTTATTTATATTAGGTTTCGTAGCAAATCATGTTTCGCAGCCATATAATAGGACTGGTTTAACGTTAGTATTAAAGATGCGTGTTTTTGTTTTTTCTGAGATGTTACGGTTTCTCCAAATCGGGTAAAGCTGCATAAACGCTGCATTTGCTTTCTTAATTCCTTGTTTGATATCTTCCTCCGATCCACCATTTTTGGTACCAATACTGCCCAGATATGTAAAACTTTCAAATTATTCTATATCCTTATTATTTATGGTGTGTTTTTCTATTGCTCGTACTTTAATCTAATTTCCATTATTACGTTTATGTTCAAACCTGCTATGGTTGCCTCTTCTTGTACTTTCCTTAATTTCTCTTTCATGTCACAAAAATCTTTGTGTTAATAAATATATATCATATCATCTGCGAAGTCGAGGCCCTCGAGCCTTTCATTCAACCCCCACTGTATCCTCCTTTTTCCATTACCCATTGTCCTCCTCATTACTATGTCCAATACAAGTAGAAATATTGCCGGAGATAGTACACAACCTTGCCACACTACATTTGTTACTTCGATGTCTTCTGAAAATATACCTGCATGTAGGACTTTACATCTAAAATCCTGGTATATATGCTTCATCAGGTTCAATATTTTTCTTGGTATTCTATCTGGTGTAGTAAAAAGTAATCCATTATTTTGCCAATAGATGGCTTCAGTGATCTGTAGCTCGCGTTGTATAAGTCCGATCGGGTTCAACGAGATGGCGTTCAAACGATGAGATTGCGTACTACAAACACTGTTCAGATAGTTGTGATGAGTTGACTCAGTGTTGTGTGAGCGCGCGTCAAGATGGACACTAGCAAAGAGAAAATACGCTATATTTTACAGTATTCCTCCGATAAAGGCGAAAACGCAAGCCAGGCGGCTGCAAATGTGAATAATGTTTATGGTCCTGATACTGTAACAGCCAATCACGCGTAATTTTGGTTTCGTCGATTCCGTGCCGGTAATTTTGACGTCAAAAATGTACCACGCACTGGAGGGCCACGTGTCGAAAATGTCGATAAAATCATGGACATTGTTGCGTCCGACCGTCATGTAAGCACTGTTTCGATTGCCCAAGAGCTAAACATTGCACAAAAAACCGTGTGGAACCATTTGCATTATTCTGGATACAAAAAGAAGCATGATGTATAGGTGCCACACGAGTTAACGCAAAAAAACCTCATGGACCGAATTTCCATCTGCGAATCGCTGCTGAATCGCAACAAAAGCGACCCATTTCTGAAGCGCTTGGTGACTGGTGATGAAAAGTGGATCACTTACGACAACGTCATGCGAAAACGGTCGTGGTCGAAGCCCGGTGCGCCGGCGCAAACGGTGCCCAAGCCAGGATTGACGGCCAGGAAGGTTTTGCTGTGTGTTTGGTGGGATTGGCAGGGAATTATCTACTATGAGCTGCTCCCCTACGGCAAAACCCTTAACTCGGAACTATACTGTCAACAATTGGACCGTCTGAAGGCAGCAATCGCCCAGAAGCGCCCAGCTTTGGCCAATAGGAGAGGCATTGTGTTCCACCAGGACAACGCCAGGCCACACACGTCGATAGTGACTCGCCAGAAGCTCCGGGAGCTTGGTTGGGAGGTTCTTATGCATCCACCTTATAGTCCGGACCTGGCACCGAGTGATTACCATCTGTTCCTGTCCATGGCGAACACGTTTGCTGGTGCAAAATTCGCGTCAAGAGAGGCTTGTGAACATCGACTGTCTCATTTTTTTGCCAATAGGGACAAGGGCTTCTATGAGAGAGGCATCATGATATTACCAACACGTTATCGAACAAAACGGCAACACGTTATAAATGGCAACACGTTATCGAACAAAACGGCGCATATATGGCCTAAATCGGATCATTCTAACTATGGTAAGTCAAGCCTTCAATGTCATGCAAAAATAATGGATTACTTTTTACTACACCAGATATATTTTGCTAGCGTTTGCCACATGATTTTTCTGTTGACGGAGTCGAATGCCTTCTCAAAATCTATAAATGCGAGGTAAGGTGTTGCTTGAAATTCATTATTTTGTTCTAAGATAATTCTTAAGGTGTTGATCAAGTCTACACAACTACGGTGTTTTCGAAAACCAGCTTGTTCTTTACGTAGGTGCGTTTCTACCACATCTTTTATCGTGTTCAGTATTATTCTGATACTATCTTTCTTGGAGTACTTAGAAGTGTAATGCCTCTCCAGTTGTTGCAATTTGTTATATCTTCCTTTTTAGGCATTTTGATTATGATATCTTCTTGAAAATCCTTGGGGATCTTTTCTTCATTCCAAATTATTTTCATCAGTGGATGTAGTAGGTCTATTGTTGTGCCTACGACAGTTTTCAGTAGCTCAGGGCTGATGTTGTCCATACTATGGGCCTTTCCGTTCTTTAGCAGTTTTAAGGCTGTTTTGATTTCCAGGCACGTTGAAGGTTGTGTCTATTATATCCGCTTCTTGTATCTCTTCTTCTTGCTGTTCTAATCTTACTCCTTGTTCTTCATTTCTATTCAGGACCTTCGAGAAGTGTTCCCTCCATCTTTCTTATTGTTGTTCTTGCGTTGTCCAAAGATCTCCATTATTCGCTCTTATCAGTTTGTTCTTCCTATATCCCTTCTTCGATAGCTTCCTCGTAATGTCGTATAGTTGTTTTATGTCTCGTATCCTTTCTGTTTCTTCAGCTTGCTGAGCCTGTTAATCTACCCACTTTCTCTTGTCCTTCCTCACACTTTTTCTTCACTTGCTTGTTTTCTTCTTCATATTCTCTTTTTGCATTTATTCTTTGATTTCTGGTTTAGCTTTCCCTGATCTTGGAGTTTAGTTTCTTTCTATTTTGGATTTTTCCCACGTGTCTTTTGATATCCAGTCCTTCTTAAGGTTGCTCGTGTAGCCAAATATTTTCTCACTACTTTATATACATCCAGACATGTGCATTGATGTTACAGGGAACGCAAATTCAATACGTAGAGAATGCTAGATAAGTTTAAAAGTAATCTATAGACTTGTAGTCTATTGAGTAAGAAGAAGTACCCTTTTTTAAAGTGATGTATTTCAAGCAAAGATTTTTTTAAAATATCAAGCTAGACTATGTCTAAACGTGATTACAAATCTTTAGGAATAGAGCTTTTCTTGTTAGAACTCCTCATTTAAATTTTCAGGTACTTAACATTTGTCCGAGTACGCTTGTCGTTTCAAAAAGATTCGGGAAACTTGGTGTATGAAATTCTTTTAATAATCTTTCAATTGTGCAGATCAAAAAGCCAGAAACCAAACTTAATTTGTATTCATTACAAATACTTGAACTGTCTCTCACAAATAAACCTATATATTCATTGTACAATAGTAAGCAACAAAGAATAAAAATTGTTGGGTTGTTAATGTTGGAGAAAAAAAAATATTCAGATAAACTTTATTGCCAGTTATATTAAAATCTCCTCTTCTTCGTCTTGGATCAAGGATATCGAGGGATTTTCTGTCGGCCTTAAGATTCCTAAAAGGTTGTCAATACCATAGTCCTTCTTGTGATTAAGATTATCATTTTTCTTTATAAATAGATCTTTATTTTGAAAATGTGAAATTCAAAATTATCCTTAAAAATAAAATATAATAGTTTTTACTAAAATGTTACATAGAAGTATTTATATCATTCAAATTCAGAACATTTCCAGATGTCCATAAAGTTTGCCACATTACTGTATCTCCGAAATAAATCGTCGTGACTCAGACGGTAGCGCGTCTGACTACGAATGGGACGACCAGAGTTCAAATCCCGGTCAGGACGTTGGAGACATCTCTCGTAGTGTTCCGATGCCTGGCGCTTTGAGGTGCACTCAGTCTCCTATCAAATTGAGTACCAGAGTGTCCTTGTTACTCCTGGGTACCTTGGGAAGGTAAAGGCGGTCGAGCGTGGGACTGAACATGCCCTAGGTCGATAAAAAGTGGAGCACTACCTTCACATTCCCCATGCGTCGTTCACGGCTCTTGCGTATAGCACAGGGAATAGGTTTACCCTTTACCTTACTGTATCTCCGGAACAAATGAATTTGAGAAAATGCTGTAACACATATTCCATTATTTTAAGAAGCCTACATTGTTTTTTGTTTTCTTAAATTCACTACTACCCCTTCCCCAAGAGAGAAAAGTGGGCAATTAAATATTTCAAATTGCAAAAGGTTAGTGCTATATCCTTTGAAAGGTCTTAAAGAAAGAAAAAAAATGTACCAACTTTGATATCGAAATATTGCCGACGACGAGAGTTCTTTTGTCCTTGGTACTAGTAATGAACATACTGTATTACAGATGAAAACAAGGTTTGGTAAATGTCCGCAGGCAAGCTGAATCAGGAGTCGACATACTAGACCGGCCTAAGGAAATATTGCGTTGGCAGGGATATCATAACATGACCACCCCTTGTTTTCTTCAGAACCATGATGGCGACCGATTAGATCAGAATAGTGATTGAATCTGTTGTACTGCCTTTTATGGGCAATATTGAGAGGAGACTTGTACCCAAAGCATGTGGCATATCCCAGTTGCAAGCCAACCTCTTCGATTTGTGAACTATTGCCCTAGCATAGAAGATTTCAAGATCGTTAGTCCATCAAGCATGTGTGAGATATACAAGGTAACCAAAAAAGTTCTTGTCTTTTTTATGTTACATAAGAAGACGTAATCATTGATGTACCGTATATGATGTTTTTGTATTCCAAAAGTCTGATAATGTACTTTTGTATATTAGTTTCGAAATAACCAGCCACCCCACCCCCGAAAAAAAAACACGTCTCTACACAAGTTTATTTACTCATGCAGAACAGAATTTTTATCAGGGACCGGGGTTGCGGGATAGGCGCACGAGCTTTTAGGGAACAGGTATCGTGACTTAGTAATAATAAAGGGCGCACCAACTGAAAGTTGCGAGACGAAAGAGGGGCGCAGAGTCAGTTAGTTACGCTACTGATTTTTACTTAACAAATACCATTCTTCAACAAGCAATCTTGCACATAAATTACCAATTAATGCTTGTTAAAATGTTTTCTTTATGTAATCTTCGACATACAACACGTCGTTTGATAAGAAGCACGATTACTCACCCTTTTAAATTTACTTAAATTATTGAAAGCCTGAAAATTTCATACCATCTGTCTTTATGACTTCAATTAGTCTAATAGCTATCGATCTCACTGAATTAATTTCGAGTGTAATGGACAACGAGATCAAACACGTCGGACAAATGTCATGGTGCGGACTGCTCAAATATATGGACAGACTATTTATTGTCTGGCGTTACTGATAAAGCCCTGTTAGAAAATTCTGCACTATCTTCCATTACTTATGGAATTATTTGCTACTATTTATTCATGAAACTATTATTCGCAAGTTTCCCGCCAGAAAGAACAATGGCTATGAGGTTTCGCAAAAGTACTCAGAGGTTCCTGGGAATTTCCCACATTTTCCCAGCCCCCTTCAATTTCCGGGTAGTGATATAATTACTGATGCTTAAGAAGATATAACCAATACTAGGAACACAAACACCACACGAACAAGGTTTCATTTGATTCGCAGAGGAAATGTAAAAATATCACTAAAAAATATGGTTATTACAGACATTTTGTACGTTAGTTTAAAGAGTTTTGGAATAATTTGTCAACAATATAAAAAAAAACTTATGTAACGGAAAAATGGTAAACAAATTTGAAATCTGTCTATTCGAATAACGTTTAGTCACTTATCAAATGCAGTATCACAGAATCATCTAGTTATTTAAAAAACATATTTTGGCGGAAAAAAATAGTTCTGATAACCCTAAATTAATAAGCATTAAAGCAGGAACGTACATAAAAGTGTTCTGGAAACAGTTGAAGATTTAAAAAAAAAATACTAGTTCTGAAAATCGGGCAGGGCTTTTTAACTTCCGGGAGAATCTCTCTACCGAAAGTCTTTGCGTGAAGCACTGGACTGGATTACTGATATCACCGGGATATGTTTCAGAAACAAATACCAAAGTATACATACATTTTGTACGAAACAACTTTATTTTGACTTTAATTTTACACTTTTGGAAACCTCTCAAATCTGCAAACCATACAGAAACAAATTTCTGTTATCGTTTACCAATATGACTAAAGTGTATTGAAATTCATATTTTTTTTCTTCTTTGCATTGTTGTCGTAAGTGCAATCGACTAGTCATCAGTTAACAGTCTCTTAACTCTTCTCCTTTTAAGCCCAGACAAGGCCAGAAGAACCCCAAACGGGAGAAGCACCAGCAGAGAGAATTCGGCTTCCGCTAATAAGAGATGGGGAGGAAATGACAGCTGGTGAGGCACCCCAAACGGCACTACCACTGCTCAGAGCCCATGGGTTGGAGGTCAACAAGAGCTGGCGCTTGTCTCTTTCTTGAGCAGCGACGCAGACGACGGCAATCAAGAGAGCCAAAAAGATCTGGAAAGAGAAAGAGAGAAACACTTCGTAGTAACAGTTTATAAAACTTGCTTCTTTTTATGTGCTATGTACCGTATTAAGCCATGTTCACTGCAATAATCAATTAAACGACTGAATAAATGAATGACTAAACTTTCATCCTTTGAGATTCTATAATTAGGGCATAGTTCAAACACAACAATCAAATATATATTAAACTGCAAAAGTTAGTTGTAACGATTTCCTTCGTGGTACAAAGCAGAATTGGTCAACCTTTCGATACCCATAGTCAAAAGATTTCTACTTACTAAGAAAATTTTCACTCAATTGGAAGCCTCCGGTTGGTAAATTTACCTCAACTTGAAGAGATGAAGGTGCTTCAAACTTTTGATATCGGGCTTTAATTTCGATATTCGTAAACCAGTAAAAAATTCTCAAATTTTTTAGCTATCAGTAAGAAGCTAATCTCTTTGCACTATATTTGAATTTCGAGATTCATGCAATAAATAACAATAATTTTTTGTTTTCTGCTCGTGCTAAGAAAATCTAAACGTTAAACCTTATTTTGTTATTGCTAAAATTTACAAAAAAATAAATCATAAAGCAGTAGCGGAGCCAGGATTTTTGTAAGGGGACTGCAGGAGGAATGGACCAGAGACATTTTCGATATTTCCCGCCAAGCAAATCTTTTAAGTATAAATTTATATTTCCCCTCATTACTATGTTTTACCATGAAATATGGCACAAGTATCCTTCAAAATAAATATTTCTAGATAAATTTTATTCGTTCGGAAACAAATCCATTTTTTCTTAGCTATTTTTTAAATAATGCTATATATATATATATATATATATATATAGGTACTTTCCATTAAAAGGGGCGCCCCCACGACCCTCCTCTGGATACGCCACTGCTGTAAAGAAATCTTAAAAAATGTATCGATGGTTCAGAGCGCTTTTTCGACCAAACTTGTGTAGGGTTACCATAATTTTTGCGGACTAAATACGGACAAATTATGTTAAAGGTTATTTTGTAGTTAGAATGAAATTCCTAAAAATATTTGCGACACCAATATGAAGTATGCCTACACATTTAATACCACGGTAATTGTTAGCTTGTGTATCTTGTCTATTGCTAAAGTCGAAACATCTTTTAACCATTACGTTGCAATGCAAAGGTGTTTCTAAAACACTGCTAAGTGATAACAGTCACTAGGAAAATATATAGGAAATAAATACTAGACTATCTTTGTAATTTTTGTACTACAGTTTAGAAGCTTTATAAATGATGTAAGTATCTGCGGAAACATATAGGTTTTACAGAACCAACAACTGATTAAGTTAAAAGTACGGACATTTTGTTATTTTCTTTGAAAAGTATGGTACGGACACGGACAGAGCCTTTAAAATACGCACTGTCCGTACAAAATACGGACGTAGGGGACATCCCCTAAGAAGTAGGGGACATCAGAAAACCTTCAAAGAGCATGATTAAAAGTTCTTTCGTCCATAAAGACGGGCGCAGTGGCCAAAAATTTGATTAATAAGAATAAGTTATAGAGAAATAGAAGTCTGAAAACACGTTTATTTGTTTAGAAAATATTAATTTCAACCCGTTTCGATTATATTAGGTGGAGTGCTTTAAAGATCTACAAACATCCGGGGTTCGAACCAAAATCTCTGACGCTAGCTTGACACTTCAGGTTTCGTGAGCACTGAGTATGACGCCTATTACGTTACTCATAAGGATACAGAACGAAAGTGAAGTGAGATTATTATCCTCAACACTAGGAGGAATTTCTTTTTAGGTGTATTTAACTACTACTGTTTTGCATTTTTCTATATTTTATGATGCGAGCAAAATTCTATTGAACAAAATCACAAAAAATCTTAAGCCAGAGCTAATATTACGAACCTGAGTAATGTCACAGAGAATTAACTTACATTAATAAATATGTACGCACTTCTTTCTGGCTTCGAAGAAATTTCTTCCTTCACTGGTAGATGTCACTAATCTCAATAGCTTATTTTCTTAAACATATAAAGCCAAGCGTATGATTGGTTCGTACTGCCGTATTTCAGTTAACAGGAAATACTGGACCTATAACAGACTTTCATTTTATCAGGATCCTTAAAAATAATAAGCTATTGGCGTCAAGGACATCTAGCGACGAGGCACGAAAGTTTTTCGAAACCAAGAGAAAGTGCATACACATTTCAGTATGCACGTTGTTTGTCTGTGGTAATGTTAATACTGTAACAAAGAGATCATTTCTTGCATCGGTTTGGTAGCCACAAACAGGAGCAGCTGAATGGACTTCAATAGCTCTATGCGAAAATTAGTGAGAAAGTTTATTTCCCAATACGTAAAACAACCATCAATTTCTCATAACAGGAAGCAGAACTCATACGAACCATGTGACATGAGATCTGAATCAAATTAGACAATAAAATACAAAAGCACGATGCTACCTGGGACTTTTGGTAACTAAAATAATTAGAATACAGTCTAAGAAAGTGAGCTTTAATGCCTTTATTTAGCTCTGTGTAGGGCAGTGAACAATTTTTTTCATTGTTCTTCTACCTGACATCTATCGGCCACATAAACGTCTAATGATATTGTAATGTGCTTCGTGGAAGTACGTTTCTTGTGGTTTTTCGGTGATTATTCCTCCGTTTCTTGTCTGATTTTCAATTTTGTTTTCTAAAATCTGCTCAATGTCATCCACTATGCAAAAACCTGCTCAATAAAACTCATAATCCTTTTTGTTATGATCGGATTAGTTGTTTCTGCTGTGAACGAAATGTAAAATGACGCCACTTATTTCCAACTAAGTGGCTTCCTTTGGGCTCTTTTTATGTTTTCCCCCAAATTGGAACTTTAGCCAAGCATGTTTTCCCTTATCCTAGCTCATCGCATACGTAAATATGAACTCACGTATCTAAAGTAACAAAACCGTTGGAAGAATTACGGTTTTCAAATCTCCTCGGCGTAGATTTGCAGGCAACAAGCTAACTTGACTACAAGATAAGTAAAAATGACAAAAATAACTTTATAGGAGTCGTTACGTAGCTGGATTACTAATTCTACAATTAAATAGAATTGATAATTTGTATTTTATATAGGCTACTTACCAAAGACTTCATTGTAGATTTGATGCGAATGTCTCCTTCAGAACGCTGTGACGAGTGTTTATCGAATGATGCTTTTGGATGAGACTTCCGAGTCTTTTATAGGGAAGAACTCCACCTTCCTTCCAACAGAAATTAATGCCGCCCCGCACCATCTAACAACGACTTTTTTGTTTGACCTTGAACTTGGAAGAAGTGAAATAATGAGATGAAATTGATCCTATCAACAATTTATTACCGCTAAATAACTTGATTGTTAAACAGTATAAATAATTGAAATTAAAGTTTTGGCAAATATGTTAATTTTTCGCCCCCCAAAAAATATATTTAATAACAGTTTTCACTTTTATCATTATCAAATATAATTAATGGGAAAATAATACGTTACCTACTTCTTTAAATTATGAAAAAAGGAACAAGATCTCATACATGATCCACTTTCAAAAGAAATTGCATCAGCTGCATAATTTCAAGGTCTTCTAGCTATCGTGAAAAGCAATACAATATATTCTTTCTTTGTTCTGTCTTTAGACGTCTTGACAACAAAAGCAGATTAGAAGTTGAAGTTGCAAACGCTATTGCAGATAATTACCCTTGTCACCCGAGTTCGAATCCCGCGTGGTACACTCTGATATTTGATTTGAAAAATTAAGTTGATGCATCTATAATCATCAGAGGCTACACTTTCATCTGATTTTTCAGTTGGATAATGCCGTTAGAGTGAAAAGAAAGTTTGTTTGGGTTGTTATACTGGAACTTGAATTTTTATTTCAGGCTTTTAGGCAACTTTGGCTCAGGCTGAATAGATTATACTTGAAACTCAATCCTAACATTGCTTCCCGTAAAAGAAATAATAAGGTAAAGGCACCAGTTCTGGGCATGTTAGGGTGGATTTTGCAGGCAATGCTTTCTATAGATCTAACTGTAAGAAACAACCTTACTTTTTTAACTTCATTAGCAACTTCAGATCTCGTGCGATAATGCAATAGCATGGATGTATTCGGTAATTTGCATTATAGCGAAAGAATAACGTCTCTTTACAACCCTAATTTTGCTCAAGTAGTCGTCACCCTATTCTCGTTTTTCACGTATAGTCGTCGCATCAATGCACCAGTAGTCGTCACCCAATCTACTACTAATATTTGTTGGGAAAATATTTATATCCTCTGTTACATCTTCACTGGATCTGAACCTGCCAAAATAAAGCGTACTTGAAAGGAAAGAGGCACAGAGGGCTTGCTAGAAGTTCCGCAGAAATTCTTCTAAAAGAAAACTGAGTTGACTTCCGGTGGAATATGTAGGAATTTAAATTTTGAATTTTAGTGACGGCTACTCGAAAGAAATCACCATGAAATTTTTATAAAGTTAACATCACATTAAATTAAATTTATCGCTTTCTGGAGCAATTTTTCACCAGTAATCGTCACCCATGACGAGCATTGGTGCAAAGTATGTTTGACTTACACCAGTAGTCGTCACCCCCTAAAGCAGAGACAGTGGCAGTCAAAGCACACAAACTTATTATCTGATAATTGAAGAAGAATTTTATGCACATGTAAACATCAGGTACTTATACCTAAAACTTCAATGCTTATTTTGTGATGCCACTTGCTTAACTCTTTTTAGTAAGAAAACCATGGAAATATCAGAAAACTTGAACTTGCCATCAGAACACAAAACATTTCTACTAAGCGAAGTGAACCAATAAGCATATTAATGGTGACTCCTAGCTTGGTCTGCTTGTGTCACCAAACGATGAAAAGTTTTTTTTTATTTTTCCATGTTTAGTTAAAACATGACGACTACTGGAGCAGTGACGAGAACTGGTTCCTTTATCTTACATGCATTACGATAACTAGAGTAATTTAAGAGAAGATGCCTATCGGGAGGAAAATGGCTACAGTAGTGTAATTCCTAACAACGACACTAGATGGAAAACTTGTATGTTGTGAGAGAACTAGTTAATATGCTCTCTATGGGGCCGTAGCGAATATCGCGTAATTTGTCACGTGGAGACGAAGCAAACATTTGAAAAAAAAATATTTTAGCCAAAAAATAATTTCCTTTAGGGTCAGTTCTACAATCGACTGCTTAACTTCTGGTCAGCGCTAAGTTGAGGCCAACTCTCGTTTTGCGTACTCTCATTGGCCAAATTAAGACTTGGCCTCAACTTAGCGCTGACTAGAAGTTTAGCGGTCGATTGTAGAACTGACCCTTAATCAGTAAATAGTTTAGAATCGAACTAAATTCCATGGCATGAAAATACACTTGAATAGGACAGTTTTGACTGTCAAGTTCTTGCTTAGATTGTATCACAAAGAAGTCATGTCTGTGGCTGGAAACAGGTGAAGTGACGTCTTGCCCCGAAGATTGGGGTAAGATGTCCAGTACGTAAATGCGTTGCATTAAATGAGACTGTTTTCAAGTAAGACACTCATTTCTTTGAATTTTGAACTGTTCTTCTTGGATAGAATGAATGTTCCAGAAGAATACAAGAGCATTTCTAACTGCTAGCCTACGTACGTATTCAATACAATTTGAATGCCATTTATGGCCTTTAGGTAACTATGGCTGAGGCCCGAATAGAGGTGAGATGGTAAAGAAGTTGGCCAGTTCCTAGATTCGAACTCGAAGATATTAACATTCTGTGAGCATTAACCTTTAGAAAACCAAAATCATTTTCAATTTTATGTCTAACCCAGTTTTTCGTTTCTCTATCAGTAAATAACTTTTATGTTCAAAGCCCCGTTCCTGGTTTTCTAAATATTTTCAATGTTTGTTTAAGCATTAGCAGTTTTTCTTTTCTTTACCTCTGATCTTCATCTTTTATTGAAGATCTTGCTTGAATATATTTATGTTCAATTACTGGGGTTTGAACTAAGAAAAAACACATGGCATTTTCCGCGAAAGCTGTCTGATGAAAAGTGAAGAAGAAGCGAAGCCGAAAATAGACGGCATTGACCGTATACTCACATGCGATTCGTTTTAATACAACCCCTTCCCACTTAAAAATATTAGAGGTGATAAGTAAAAAAAATATCAGTAATGGCAAGAATATTTGTACATAAGACATGTTGTACACGATTTCATATTAATATGGAAATGCCAATAACACTGTAACATATAACAACGTTTTACGGCAATTTAACTGATTTTAATTGAAGACTTCTATTCAAAAACGGGCTAAGTGCTGAAATTATTGTTTTGAGATAAACACAGAAAACTATCTAAAGTTTACCTTATTAGTAATGCCAAGAGCATTCTAGTGGTAATAATTTGAAACACATTGTTTTGGCATTTTGCCCTGGATTTTAAAATAGGTCTTCAATTTATTGATATTATAGTGCTAAGAACATGTACATGCACCTACAGCGCATCACAGTATGTCTACAACACATATTTTGAGGTATATTAATCCATAACAGTGTATTTACGAGAAAAGCAACAAATCGTTATATATCAAATATATAGTTATTCAAAAGTGTCCCCTGTTAATGAGTGGTAACGCTCGCTGCCTTGTAATCAAGGGACCCCGGCTTCGATTCCCGGTGGAGACACAAATGGTTCGGAGCCCACGTTCAAATGTAGGTCCCGTTCTGGAAAGCTTACCAGCTCGTTTAGGATGTTAATAGCAATTCAATTACATTCAATATAATTATTGCGACGCTGTAGTGGTAAAATATCTCATTTGCAATTTCAATATACGGTTATTATGGATGAAATAACTTGTTTAACAAGTACTGTGATAGTCTCACCAGGCGGGAAAAAGTACTGTGATAATTTATTTTCTAACAGATCCTGAACAAATGAAATATCAATATGTTTTCTCCGGTGTAATCATGTTTCCAAGTTACGTACTTGGAATAATCTATCGTGCGTATAATAAAACCTTTGTATTTTCAGATAATGATAAAGTAACCTTATCAACCTTATCTGAACAATTTCAATTTTTCCCCATTGTAACTCGTTGATTTGTCTGCATGTATGCCTATAAAGCATCATTAAGGATCCTAGACCTGACTCCTCCAACCTCATCATCTTGAAGCAGACTCTGGTTCCGGCACGAACATATTCAAACTAACGACGCACTGTCCGTTCTAAAGTCTATATACGTCTCATACTCTCACAACACAAGGACACATTTCTGCAGACATGTGTTCCAATTTGAACTCACGCAACAAACATAATAGTAAATTACGCTCTTCCAACCAAGGGTTCCCCCAAGATATGCAGTTAGAGGGAGAGGGGGTAAAGTCAAAATTGGGAGGGTGTACGTGAAGGTTTGCATGGTGTCTATCGATTTTTGACAGTAAAAATTTTAAAGTTTACTGTCAGAGGGCTGCTCTCGAGGATTTGGGGGTGGCGCCCCTACAGAAGAGTCTGTCGGGATCACTGCTTCCATCATATTACACAGAGCACACGTGCTATTACACCTACAGCAACCGTTTATATATCGTGAAGGCTACCTCTAGAAGTGACCTTGAACGAGTAATACTCACAGCTGTATCGATCACGTCCAGTAGGAGGCAGGAAGATCTGAATATTTACGTTGCGTTTAGATAATTTATTTATGAACAATTTGATGTTTAGCTTTACCTATCGTAGAAGCTTCACACTTTTCGATTAAAATAATTCTATCCACGGGTACCACAAATCTCAAGAAACCAAAAGATGTCATTTTCCAAATATGTTAATTTCTAGATTTTTTTTTTAATTATCAATCAGTTATTATATAATTCCATTATATATTTTTTTTCAATCCCATTTATATTAGAAACGGATTGTATTTTAATTTTCAGCTGAATGAAAACTGATGAGGTTTTCAACAAGATGTATAAATTTGAGTGTGATTTGCTAAGCCGACACCACTTACGGCATTACTTGTCAACATGTGACATCATTTGTGACTATGACGCCGTAACTAAGAGCGAATGACGGCGTTCCAAGTTTCGGCGTCAATCTAAATAATCTCAAAATTTGCACCATGATTTCAAGGACACACTGTATAACTGTTGATTGTAAAGCCCCTAGAAGATAAATGACCCAAATGCCCTATTGTAATGGCTGTGTTGCATACCATCAAAGGATGACTTCAGGAAATAATCCTTACTTTCACCAAACTTAAATGAGTTTAACTTTTACAAACAAAAATTAAGACTATATTGAAAATTGAAAAATTTAAATTAAACAAATGCCCAGAAAATCCGACCCAACTTCAAAACGCTAAATTACTGTTACTATTTTATTGAAGTGTTCACGAAATGAGAAAGTAACGCAATTTTAGAATTATCAACTCATTTTGAAGTATGTGCAATGATAAGGTTTCCTTTCTTCACAAATAAATAATTCAACATTTCAAAACTGTCCTTACTTCATGTTGGAAAACAGCGAAGAAAAGGAAATTGGCAAATTGATTAGTACGTAAACTAAGGCCAGTATAAACTTACTCATATTTATAGCCAATGAGTATAGCATCCTGTAGTTTGTACACTTAAACTACCACACTTTTTTTTCTAAATAGATCAAATTAACGAAATGAAACTAAAAGAACCTGTCATTCTAAGAGTCAACACAATAAAACGACCCCACAAATCATTGTAGCTGAACGTCATTTTTTTTCTCTATATGCTTTCAACCAGGCGTGTTGGCATGAAACTTTAAAATAGTGAAAGTTAAACAATGAAAATAAACTTTCAGTTTCAAAGTTACCACGCGAAAACTTTGGTCACTAAACGGTTACTAAATTAAAATCTGACAATTTCTATCTACCTGCTTTCATTGACATAAATTCTTGGAACGGTGAAACCTAACCAAATTCTGCTAGCCCCCACTAGTTTTAGGGGCACCAGATGAGAAACAAACAGATAAATAGATGTCGCTAAACTTAAAATATGAAATTAGTTTCTACCGACTTGCTTTGGCCAGACGAACAGATGTGTTGGAACTTTCATTGAGTTAGAATTGTAAGATATGCTAAGTGATGATCTTGTTTTCTGTAAATAAAACTTTGAACGAATAAAAAAAAGAAGAAAGCAAACGGTTCACGCGGTATAATGATTTCTATAATAGTACATAAATGGAAATAAGGAAGGAGAGATACTTTGAAATGATTATTACTTCCTTTTTGTAAGTATAATATTTATTAAATAAACAATGATGTCTGTCCCTTCGTAGTATTTTAAAAAGGGATTCAATGTTCTTGGATGTATTATCTCTTCCCGGTTAAAGTGGCTTAATCTGTTTAAATGGTTCTACCGTTTAAGTAGTTGTGACTTAATCTCTGACCGTTTCTAACGATTATGTTTGACAAGTTCTAGTGCAAAAATTTTGAAAGATAAAAGTCGGAATTTTTAGTTCCTGTTATGATTTTCGGTGTTTTCCTGCTTGTTTCGTTTGAACATTTCAAAGTACCATGCCAGTATTTGTCTGATGTGACTGAAATAAACCTGGAAAAACCTCAATTAGGATTACTTTAGTTTAAAAATGAACGTACCATCAATAAAGCTTTTTATGTTCAAATTATACTCGGTAGAGAACAAAATTAACTTAATTTATAATTTGTGGCCATATTTTCGTAGTTCCTTTCATTAATTAAGAACAGATTAACAAGTGTAGTTTCCAGTATGAAAAACAATATGAAAAAAACACGAGAATTTTTGGTAATTGAATCGATGAAATATTTCCCTCCCGGGCTCAGTTTTCGGGAAGTTCAGTATGAATTTTAGCGAACTTTCCAAAATTTTTGGATTCTAGAATTCCAAAGACGTTGCAAAGTATCTCAGACAAATTCCAATATGATATTTCAACTTAAAACTCGAGTCACTACTTTTTCTTCTTCACTAAAGACACAATACAAAGTTATTGACAAGACTGCCTGAAGCTTTCAGTTTATGTAAGACACAAATAAAAATGAAAATTTATTAATGAAAAATAAGTTTGCTCGAGTTATAGAAGATGTAGTCTCCTGTTCACCTATATCTTAACTTCGTTAATATATTCATGAGAAATAAAGTTAGAGATTGACTTAGATTCGAATCTAGTATTGTTAATTATGGTTGACATAATTATCATCATAACGTCACTTAATTATCATAATCATGTCACATGATTATCATAATAATGTCTCATAATAATCATAATCATTTCTCATGTCAGAAAGACCCAAATGGGATTTGAACCTGTAATCAGGCACTGATAAAAAGAACGAACTAATGTTTGTTCCCTTCCGAAGTCCTAACCAAATAGGAAACAAGTGTCGTATTTGATAAGATCGTAATAAGATTGTAATAAGGCTGCAGCCCCAGTGGTATAAGATTTCAGATTCCCACTGACGAGGGACGCATCTTTGATTTCCGTTGGGTGTCACTTTCTCTGAAGAATCTTTAATTTTACCTTCTCTTTCATCAGGAAAATAACGGGATGGTACATAGGACAAGGCTATGGTTGTAATCTTTTCCATCTCTTTACCTGAAAGACTTTCCGCCTAGGGACGTTATTCCTTCAGGCTTTTAATTACCTTTGATCATAGTGGCAGTCTAATGAAAACAACCTTGATGACTGTATTAAAGTCGCAAGTAATTACGTACCACTTTATTCGAATCATTACAAATCAATGTTTCTTATTTAATGCTACTTTAATATGTAGTATTTTTTTTTATTTTGGACCATTTTAGTATCTAGTTAATTCAGCATGTCTCGATCCTATTAACTGCTATATTTCTAAAATCCATAAACCCTCATGTCCCAACCGGGATTCGAACTCAGAACATTGGAGACGCTGGTCTAACATTTAAGACCACACGATTCGTACTTATTATCTAAGTACCTGGTAATAGGTAAATATGCTTAAACATGTGTGAAGCGTACAGTATGAAAACAAAATAAAAGTATTGTTTTGTCGCGAGAGCTGGATAACCTTGAAAATTTGCAGCTGATGCAATGTCAATAGAAAATTAATCATGTAACATTTCTGCATTTTCAATTTTTTTTTCAATGAATTAAAATTCTGGCATAATTTTATGAAAATTTTCATAACGGAGAGAAATTGGTAAGGATTATTTTTATTGTTGGTGAATAATACTGTAATTATTCACTTTTCTAATACTCATCTTACTGTGGATTTTAATTTAATTTACGTTTTTTTTAATGAATTTTATAGAGATATTTCATTTGTAGAGTCGATGTCTTTCAACGCTATCGGAAAATGATTTCTTATTATTTTACTTTGAAAAAGGGTGGAGGGTGTTTGAATTGTAGGTTCTTCTATAAAAGACTGGTCTCTCTGCTCTGATACTATTGTTCTATTAACTCTTACAACGCACTGAACTACTTTTCGACCTCAACTCCAAAATGAAGGTTTTGGTAAGTATTCTTGCTACGATTGCTCTTCACCATTAGTCTTGAAGGTTACCCCATAAAATACCTGAGAAAACAAATACTGTAAAGCCTCATACATTTTACGAGATAATTTACTCTGTAATAAATTCAATAGAAACTTAATCCTTCTACTAATAATTAATTTATCACTTCCCTTGCTATTATCCATTCACTTGAAATTGAACCCTAAATTTGGAAGGTTGTGATTTTTTTATTTAATATTGTCAGCTTGCAGCAACGGCCTAAGTCCTTCAAATATTGCACGGATGATCCGTTCCGTACACGCTTCCGAGGATACAGGTTGAAAGCCACTACCTGTAATAATGTGCCATTCTAACATTTGTCTGGTACCCTGCAAAACTTAGTTATAAACGGGACTTGAATTAGGGCTGCTCACCAGTTTTCATAAATGATCTCAGCGATCTTATGGGCATGATTCATAACTACTATGCAATTATAATATGGGCCTATCTATATCTTTAGGACAATTATTGTAGCTCTTGTGTTTTGATGTAATTAGGTGCTACTACAAACACAGTACAAATTCAGATGGAAAAAATTCAGGACAAACACTTTTTTTTCTTCATTTTTTTTCGAAATTGTCGTTCCTTCTCGAAATTATACCATATCAAATAAAACCATCGTTACATACTGGCTCGACTTCACGACTATAAGTGTGCACTGCTTCTTAGGAGAATTTATTCTTACCTCAGGGTGACCAACATGTTAGGGTACCCGCTTTCAGTGCGCGGGGTTATGGGTTCAATTTCCGCCAGGCTCCGGTCCCATCCTTAAAAGCTCACCCATCTGCTTAGGACGTTAATAAAAAAATAGTAATTCATAAAAAATCTGGTAAAGTTTAGTAAAAATATATCAGTACATACATTAACAACAAATGTCTGAAATTAAGATACTCCCCAACTAACAATAACACATTAATGTCATCGTATATTTAACACTATCTTTGATCGTGAGAGGCGAAATGATGTACTATCCTCTTCCATCAATCCATTTCAGTACTATTTTAATAACATCCTTGACAAAATTTTAAACTTCGTGTTCTATTTATCTTGTGGTTCCGAAGTTTTTCCTAATGATTTAAAATTAACCTCAAGAATTGATTCTTGTTGTTATAGGTATGCATTGTTTTACAATAGACATTCTAAATTTACTAAATTTATAGGAAATGCTAAGAATTGCATATCAATCTAATGATTTGTACATTTGTCATATTTAAAACAAACCCAGACGAAGTTATCTAGAATCTAACGGAAGACAATATTCTAATTAGCATTGCCAGAAATCATCACCCTGTAGAACTCAATGTCATTTCATCCGAATGGCTGAAGGTCTGTTGGTAGGTTGGTTCGCACTTGAATTTAAGGTTCTCAGTTAAAATCCAGTGGTCTGCTCCTATTTTGGAAGAATTTTCTGGATTCTAGAGGGATTTTTCTCACCACACTAGCCAATTATATCTAGGCCCTGGCCGACGTCTTTGCCATCTACGTTTTTTCTACCTCATACTGAGAAAATTCTTCGCAAATACGAATAAAATGTTATTAGAAGTTTAGAATGTTATTTCCAACATATTCTGTAATGTACTACGATCCATCAGAAGTAATAGGTCCTGACCTTATTCAATGTACCATCCCAATATTTGACTAACGTGATGGAGAGAAACCAGGGAAAATCTATTTCAGGAATCCTATCACTGGCAATCGAAACTGGATTCTCTTAATTATAAGCGAAGCACGCTTCTGGCTCAAGGGACTTCTGACTGCTTTCGGCTCTGTATCGTCCGAATGTCTAATTTTGTAAATTATTTAAGGCTCAATCGCAGTGGGTTTTCCCGCCTTTTTAGTTTTAGGTCAATTATTCAAAATTCAGTGGAAGTAAACAAAATTTACCTTTCACGGAGCAAAGTTCGTTTTGTACTTCAATAATGGGTAGAATTAGTTTTAAAGAAATGCTACTAGTAATCTCAGGATTGTGTGCAGACACTTTTTGGACAGAATAATGTCCCAAAAGTGTCTGCACACAATCCTGAAGTTATTACTAGCATTTCTATAAAGCTAATTGAACTCTTTATTGAAGCATGACATGAACTTCGGTTTGCGTTAGTTACATTTTGTTTACCTACATGGAATGCTGTATAATTGACGTAAAACTAAAAAGGCGGTAAAACCCACTTGGATTGATCCTTAAATCTGAAACGAACGTATATTCGGTTAACCTTTAAACCATAACCAATTATGTGAGATATTTTTAAATCCTTGTTAAGGTTATTATATTCTTTATTATAAAACTATTTTTTACAACTTGTTTATGAGATGAGAACTTTATAGTTCTATAATTACGTATAATAATATTTATTGTTTAATATTTTAGATCTTCTTGGCTCTCATCATTGCCGTTGTCTGTGTTGTTGCTCAAGAAAGGGACAAGCGCCAACTCTTGTGGAACACCAATCCTTGGGCTCTTAGCAGCAGTAGTGGTGCCATCTGGGGTACCTCATCAGCTATTTCATCTCCATCTCTTATTAGAGGAGCCCAAATTATCTCCCCCTCTTCCCCAATTCTCTCCTCCCAAGGTCTTGCCATCATCGGCTGAGTGAAACGAAAGGCTGCTGACTTCTAGTTGACTCCATGGATGACAGCAATTGCTTGCGAAAATGATCAGCTGAATGATACAACAGAAGTGCACAAGGTGTTCTGCAAGATTGCATTTCCCAATGTTGTTCTAAACTGTTTGTATCAATTTAAAATAAAAAAAATGTATAAAATATGTATCTCCTTTTTATCCTAACTAAATTACAGTACTCACAACAAATCGTGTTTTATCTGTGGAGCATACAATTTCAGGACTATCTGAAATTTGACCTTATGTGCATTGTCATAAAGACATTAATAGAAAAAAAAACAGATAATTATATCTAACTATTTAAGCACGGGAGGATTGAAGAAGAGACGGACATAAATTCCTCGTACCACCCCATCATTCGCTTATTCTAACTAAAGGACACTAGAGGAAAATTCCAGGGGTTTAAAACAGGGATGTCCTGACTATTATCATTCAATCTTACTTGCATTGAATTGCCATGTTCAACGTAATCTTTTGAAAAGCATATGTGGCGTGTCGTAGCGAAATTTGTTATATCCACTTGTCCTTAACACTCTTTGAGGTCGAGTTGTTACCCATCTATGGCTAAAAGATTATCATTCAGTACACACTATATCCGTTCTAAAATGGTTTCAATATACTTGTCACGTCCAGTGGTCGAATTAACACACATTAAATAGAGGGATGTCACAGTAGAGACATTCGAACTTAAGATTTATTGCTAGCTGTGTGCCCAAAAGACCCATATATACTGTGTGCAGTGCCTGATTTACCACTAGGCCTATTAGTCTCGGGTCAAGGGGCGCAATTTTCACAGGGGTGCCCTTTACAAGGAAAGCTTAGAAATCGCTATATAAAACGCAAGACGAAAACAATATTTAGCAAGAACCTTAAGGACCATGTAGGGGGAACGCCAAACACAATCACCTTTGATTCGGCAACCCCTGACTTCAGGTAATTTAAAGTTGGGTGAAATTAAATTAGAAATAGTAAAACGAACATTTGTTCTTATATTATGAATATTATTTGCTTGTATTTTTTTCTTTGTACACATCAATAATCATTCTAGTCAATGTTATCTATAGGCCCCAGGTTTTCAAGAGTTTTCTTCCGTTTCACCACACGAACGTCAGAGTGGTATCTTAACTATAACACCGGCAGCTACCCTCATACCTTATCCTTGTCTGATCCAAAGATGGCTATAACCTTAATTTTTTTTAAATTTTTTTAAGTTGTCTTTTATGATTGTAGAAACAAGCCTTATTTTCCCCCCTAACTTGACCTTATATCTTCAGGAGATAAATATTCCCAGAGATGATGTTTAAAGAGATTCCTACGTATTCAACGTAGATTGATTGACCACCGCTATAAGAGTTTTTCATAATACACCATTATACACGTGACGGCTATGTGACCTGATTTGGAATAAATTATAATTAATAAATTATTTACATCGGTAAGATTGAATTTTCTGTATAGTATACTTTGACATTTAGTCTAGAAATCGTAAGGTAGTATAGTAGCTTACCCATATACTCTAAAGTTAAAAGATTGCACGCGTTACGGCGATTTGATCTGTGTTTATTATCCAATTCCCACTTCCATCTTACATTTATTATTATAATTGCTACTGTACTATTTACAGTTTGATTAATTCTTAGTTACTCCTCAACTCATTTCTTTACTTAATACTGCGTGTATGCAGACCGTAAACGGTGGCTTATCAAACCCGAGCCAGGCCTTGAAATGAAGTTAAAAAGAGGTTATTTTTCTTCCTATGTAAATAGGCATCACGTTCGCGAATCTCGTCATTTAAATAAAAAAAAAAAACATTAGCAATTCAACTTGGAAAGTTGCAATTGCATTATCAGTAGTTATTTTTCAGTTAAGATTAATGCTATTACATTATGTATTTCTTGCATCTCATTTCAAATGTCCTTTCTTCACCCCTCACACACAGATAAATAAATAGAGAGAGAGAGAGAGAGAGGGAAACCTCATTCGCCTTTTCAATTAAATCATAGACTAGTGCAATGAAAACTGCCTCTTCTACCTCTCTCTCTCTTCATTTACCTGTTTCGTAGTGGGGATCGGGAACTTGTTCTGTGGAACCACGATCCGATTTTGGGTATCCTTCCTTTATACCCAACATTATATTTTACCGAGTGTGTACCTATCTTGAATCGGCCGGCAGATAGAGTAACAAGCAACATGAAGCAGCAGTTAGCTCTGCGGGCCAAGATGGAGGTCGACCTCCGCCTTGGGTAAAAAATGATGCTTCGTTCGAAAGCCTCATGGAATTTTCGAGATTTCAAGTAAGTCAATTGATACGGAATCAATCATGAGTGATTAATTTTTATGTAAAAAAAAATGAAAATGGATTCGTTTGGGAGGTGATTTTTAGCATGTATAAGGAAATGTAATAGAGTTGCTTTTAGATTATTTCTTTACTGGTTTTTATAAAATGGATTGCCATGACGCATGTGATTGTTGATTTAGAATTAAGTTAGTTTAAGGTTCAATTACAAGAATAATTTGGTATTGGCAATATAGAAGGAGAAATTTGGTTTAGGAAAACCAAAATAGCAGGTAGAGGGTTTTAATGGAGTTTATCTTAACGTGGTTTATTATTATTATTTTGTTAGAGACGCTGTAGCTTGGGCTAGTAAAGTAGCAGCAGTAATTGGATTCTGTTTTGTTTCTGTTGGGTTTAAACAATGTTTGCTCTGGTGTTGCTTCCAAAGGTGTAAGAAATGTATCAGAAAGACTGTCGGTGGCCTAAAGTCGAAGTTGTTGGGAGTAAACTGGTATTACTTTTAGTAATTACGGAAAGCAGACAATTTGCCGGGAGTAGGAAGTTGGTTTCCACAGATAATTAATGATGTTAAGAAATTAACCACTGCGACCGCATAGAATGGTTTGTAAAGGTTTGCCGCACATATGATGATGGTTTTCTCTGTAATTTATTGATATGCAATTTGATTTAGCACGCTTTTTACTTTAGTGTCGAATCCCGACAAATACTTGATTGGCCGAAGACTGGAAAACGCCGTGATGCTTTGTTGCGCTATACTTCTCGAAATCTTCGGAATTATGTAGAAAAATCTGATGTAGTGTTATCTGTAAAATCTATGTATTATGTTCCTGTAGTCAGTAGTTATTTTCTGTTTTCGATTATTTTTCATATGCATTATATCAATACAGCGAGCTTTGTTTATTTATTTCGAAATGTTTTTTATATAATATTTCCTTCCTTTCTCAAGAGAAGAGCATTCTTATTAATTATTTGTAAGAATCAGAAAGCACAAACAAGAGAAGAACGTTAAATTTTATTTGTTTTTACGAATTTGCAATTTCAGTAAAAGACATAATATATACGTGTAGTTTTTTTGTCATAAATATAAACAAAAGGTTTTGTTTAGACTTTTATTTTAACTTAAAAATATTTACATTTTTTTTGTACATTTTCTTTACAATAAAGATTGCAGTATAACATTTTTGCTGTTTGAGTCTCTTTTGTTTTGATTCGAATAGATTTTATTTCGAATGGGCGGCATTTCTTTTATTCTTGCAGCGTTGTCATCGTTACGGTCGACTAGGTGTTGTTGACCTCTCCGTGAATTTAACCAAGGAGGAGACCTGAAGACGTCAAAAGAGGGGAAGAGACAACACCACTTCTGCCAAGAAGAAGTGGAGAGGAAATAACACTTGGTGAAGCCCAAGATGAGGTCAAAACAGCGCCACTGCTCAAACCAAGAGGACTGGTCAACAACACTTGACGCTTGTCACGCTCCTGAGCGGCAACGCAGACAGCTACGATCAAAAGAGCGAAGAAGATCTGCAAAAGAAAAATCAACGGAAATTTTGTATTAGGTGATTATGCCATCAACTTTCAAAGACAGAAAGAAATAATGATAAACTCATCTGTTAAACATTAGTGACCTAGTAATTTAATACGAATTTATGTACTTTTATCCACTGATGTGAAGTGGATTTTGGGGGGAAATTGATGATAAAAACATAGGATGAAATTGTGCCTAGTTGTAGGCCTTTGTCATGCCTAACCATAGCGAGCGTTATTAAACCGTATATAACGTATACAGCTGTGTTTAACTGTATGTCGTGTAGCGTGCTTGATGAAAGATCAAGATGATTTCTCATCTTTATCCTAAGTTACACCAAGCAAACTGCCGGGAAGGTACTTACAGAGTACACCCTGGCTGGTCCCTTCTTCATTTCTTCTCCAACGGACATAGCAAAGATTATTTGTGATGGTCTCGAGTTCACGGTGTTGTGGACTCTTAGTACGTAAATTTTAAACAATATTGGTACTTTCGACGTAGGGCCTTAGTCGATGACGCATTGTTTTCATGAATCGTATTGTTGAAACGATTGCATTGATACGCCTTCCAGAAATTACATCATCAAGCTACCTGTTTAAAGTCCTAATTTAGCCCATAGAAGGTGGATTGAGTTGGTAAAATAAGATAAAAATTACAATTATATGGGCGGTAATACAGTCTTGGGATTAATACAGTAAGAGTTCTGACTTTAACGACATTCCGGTGTTCGACTGCCGTTAGTGAAAGAAACTCACTGAAAATGTTTATCCGGAAGAACGAACTCTCTCCAGAGGTCCCCAGATTAAAGGTAACTACGATACGGTTATGTTGATGTTAAAACTCTTACCTCGGAAGTAATCTAACAGAATATTCTTCCTGTAGAAAAGTAGAAATAATGGATCAAGTAGGTGTGATTTTGATTACCTAGAGTTTGAGATTCTGAACAAACAAAAATTAATTATATGTAGGAGAATAAACTGCATGTGACTTCAAAGGAGAAAACGATATTTGTTTTTGCTCTAATAGAAAAAAAACGGTTGAAAGATCTGCTTTCTTCTTACATTTGAAGCTGATCACATATTTTTTTACACTCTTCTTTAAAATGTAATAAAAAAGAATACATGTTCTGAAATTCGATGAAATTACTGTCTTTAGATACAATTTCAGTTTAAGACGAAAGTTCAGTTCATAAGTACGTTTCGAGAATCTTATGTAAACCTGAAGGTGCGAGCAAAACACTACGGTATAAAAAATATTGCTGTGTTTTGTATATTACTTCTATGCAATGTTATAAAAATGGAAACGTTGGGCAGTATAAATATTGAATGAGAATATTTATTAATGCTGTGCCCATATTGATCTCTAAGCAATATGGGAACAGCATTTATTAATATTAATAAGATACTTTTGAGAATATAGAAACACCCAACACCAAAATTGGAACTGACAAAAAGTAGAACAGATACCCAGATTCAAGTATTCATAAATTATTATGGAAAAGATATAGAATATGGAAAACGTTAAGGTATGAAACAAATCTGGGATACGCAAAAGATTAGGTTATAATAAGAATTACAGTATGGAAAAGAGTTAAAATAAAGAATGGATTTTAGGTTATGAAAATATTTAGAGTACGGTTGTACAACATTTAGGGTATGTATATTAATTTATTATATTTATTTGTAATTAGGATATTGAAAAATTTAAAGAATATGGAAAAGAATAAGATATTACAGAGATCTAAGGTATGGATACGGTTTTGTGGTACGGAAAGTATTTTTGATTATGATAAGATTTAGGGTACACATATTGATATAGTATATTTCTTTGTATTTAGAATCTGGAAAACATTTAAGATATGGAAAAGACTGGGGGATGGAAACGATCTATGGCGTGGATACGGATTTAAAGAATGAAAAAATCTAGGGTATTGATATGGATTTAGGGTATGAAAAGATTAAGGTAGGAAAAGCATGCGGAAATTGAAATTACAGAACGAAAAAAGGCTTCAATTAATTTTAATAAAATGTTCGTTTATGAAAAAACGCAGACTTGAGAAAGGGCCAGTTCTACAATCGACCGCTAAACTTCTAGTCAGCGCTAAGTTAAGGCCAAGTCTGATTTTGGCCAATGAGAGTACGCAAAATGAGAGTTAGCCTCAACTTAGCGCTGACTTGAAGTTTAGCGGTCGATTGTAGAACTAACCCTAAAGAAGTTCGATAACTTTTGAAATATGAGCTTGAAGGAGAATCATGCTAGGTATCAATGTCACCCAGTGAGCAAATTCTAGAATGAATAAGTCAGTGAGTATCAGTATTGGAAGTAACGAAGAAGAAGAATTTAACTGGTTAGGACATTAGCCGCACATTAATTTAGAATTAAAAGAATGTATAGAAGATATACATACACAAGTAAATTAAATGCATCGAAATCAATTTAAAATGCAATATCAGATGCATTGAAATATACTATTTATTTAATTACTCTGAACTCTTTTGACAAGGTAAATTTCACATTCATTCACTTTAGTATATAAAGTCAGCGCATAACAAAAAACTACAGAGAAAATATTTCCAGTTGTTGTTGTGACTATACTCAAATTATGAAAATTGCTGTATGGCGCGATTTTTTGCGCCCTTTTGTGAAACAAATTATAATATTTATAATAATAAATTGGGAAATTAAGTTCTATTAAGTTTTGGTTGACAAAAGAAGTTGAAATGTTACGGATAATACAAATGTGAGTTTCAATATTTTGTAGAGTTTTTAAAAGATTTTTGTAAAGTTTTTTTGTAAAGTTTGCAACGTTTTTTCGCGAACTTTTTTTGTTCAAAAATTGAATATTTTTTTTTCAATTTTGAAAAACAAAACTGATTAATTTATCCTAAATAAATCCGAAATAAGTTCTTTTGGTGTTCGTATGGGAATTACTATTTTTTCACAGTTAACCGCAGTTAATGTTAACCCTAGTAAATTAAATATATGATATATTCTTTTATTGGGCTACAGTTATAAACTGTAAAAGTTAACTGTATTTTCATTAAATTTTATTTATTTTTACATGTAAGGGATGTACCTGGCAGTGAAATGTCTCGCCTACTAAAAATAATATCAAAAAATCGTTAGAGAACACCTTTAAGCCTTTTTACTTGATGGAAAAAGATTTCATGTGATTTTTTCCCATTGCAGTCTAATGTTGATTTTTACCGTTAATGACAAATTGGAGACAATTACGAAATGGGTGAAAATACATTATTTGGATCTCAATGCTCCATGTGATGCATTTAGGTATATCATGTCAGATATTTTAAACATCGTTTAAGACACATTTTTTATTTAACTTTTATGTATATAGTTGAAGGGGAAATAATACTGAGTAAAGAAGATAAAGGTTACTAACAAACAGTATAAAGAAACGAAGAGAAAACGTACACTCAGTGTAAAATCGGCTCCAAATGAAGAAAGATAAATTGGTTTCCAAATGGGTAGCGTTTAGGCCTTGAGAAGGTCTTTAATTCTGTCCAATCATGTAGCTCTAATGCTGACATTTTTTTATATATTCCTGCTGTAGATGACTAATGTTCTGTGGAGAAGGTGGGTTGGAGAAAGAGGCGGGGAACGTTGTGCAAATATTTGCATATGATTTGATGTGAACGAAATCGTATCCCCTTTGGAAACTACTATAAACTTTCTTTGAAGCTCACGCCCTCTATTGACAGAGCGCTATAAAGAACGCCGAAATAATTCATATTCGAACCGCTGCGAATAATACCGCTTTGTTCATTGCACTCCTTTTTCCTTTTCACCTTTTTTGTTTTCTCTAGGTACTAAAACAAAGCATTCCTTTCCTTAAATCATTTAACGTAAACAGTATATAATTACTGAAATGGTAGCAGGTTATTTACGAAAATTTGTCATTAAACCGGTTTGACAGGAAAGTTGAAGCCGTATTCCGCTAGAGGAGGGAAGAAACAAGACGACAATGATTCAACAGAGGTAGTCAGTGATATGCCTATCTTTCAAGGAATAAACAAAGATATATTAACTTAGTAATAAAGCAATTTTAACAACTGTTAAAGTTAAGTACACTTGAAAGATTCTGAGATGCTTTCCGGACAAAAGTTATGCAACTAGTTGCATGAACTTTGATGGAGAAAACTAATAAATAACTTCAAGAATATTCAAAGAATATTGAGAAATATTTCTACTTGCACCTTCATCAGCGATTTGACTATTCATATTGGTAACATTATTATTAGTATTATTAAGCCAAATAATGATTTCCATTCTTAAAGTGAATTCAGTTAAAATTATTGTCCGGTGTGTTCTTGGGAGGGCTAGGAACAGGGATCCGGTTCCGCATTACCCGGATAATAACTCAAACTGTTCCGGATATTATTGGAATCAAATACTTAAATCCAGATCTTGGAACCATGGAGTCGGATTTTGGAACTTTAAACCGAGGACTCGGATTCAGTTGTTTTTTTTTTTTAACCGAAGACCCAGATATGAATCTTTGAACAGGGTACCCGAATCTGGATCATGGAACTGAGGATTTCGATCTTGGAAGCGGGTACCTGAATTCGGATCTTGTTAGCGAGTACCTGGTTCTCGGTTCCTTCCGGATCCGCTTTCATCCACTTCCAATTCTTACCGTTATTTCTAAACAAATGAGTTGAGAAACAAAAGTATGGATAAAAATTTAAATCCTTTG
This sequence comes from Lepisma saccharinum, assembly GCA_022664845.1. Taxonomy (NCBI): domain Eukaryota; kingdom Metazoa; phylum Arthropoda; class Insecta; order Zygentoma; family Lepismatidae; genus Lepisma; species Lepisma saccharinum. The sequence goes on along the minus strand of JAGDQP010014340.1, from coordinate 7,991 downwards.
TTTAAATATTTCTCAAATCTCAATGGTTTCTCATATTATTAAGTTTGTTACTGGAAATTTCCATGCAGGTAACTGCATCGTTTCCTATAACTTTCCCAGGAAAATTACTTAAAATTTTGACAGTGTAGTGTACGGATATAATTCATAGTATCCAGGATAAACACATATTAAGATAATTAGAAAATTAAAAGCCAATACTGGCTAAGGTGCAGGACTCGGCACTAAGAAGCTAGTTTATACAGGACGTAACCTCACTGAACAGAGTGGTTCGGAGCTCACGATCGAAAACTGTAGGTCATGTTCCTTGGAAGCTCACCAGCTTACTTAGGACGTTAATAATGATTCAAATGCGATGGACGTAAATCAAAGTTGCATGTCTAATCTATGGAGGTTAGTTAAATTAAACAAGCAAGGTAATTGTTTTATAGGCATCTCCGTGTAATATCAAATATACCGTTAAAAAGAACTAATAACAATAATTTGAACTCTTTCCTTCGCAATTTTAGTTACTGACTACTGTCTCAGAGCTTGTCAGATTTATGGCCGTGTTTCTGTTACCTTTGTTTCTTTCTGGTTCTTGAAATTTTAGTGCAAGGTAAAGTTTTAGTGGTAGCTTAAACACTATTTGTTCAACGACGAGAAATCATTGCCTTTCGACAGACTGTAAAAGAGACTTAAAGCGGTTTATTTTGCAGATAATTGCATCGCTCTTGACTCGCAGATTGTTATTTGCAAGTCTTGAAGTACACATTATCAGAATATCATTAATAGTTTCCTGAACAAGAAGTGACCAGGAATAAAAATGATCATCATATTTTTGCTCAGCGTAACTCAAAACATATGATCGGGCACTTACTACATTTCCCTAATATAGAGCAATTTTATTAGAAAATGGCCTCAGAGAGATCGGGAGTTGTCGCAGACCGGAAATTGTAGTTTTGCAACCACCCTTGAACCATGAAGAATCTAGCGGTGTACGGCTCATCTCTGTCTAATCCTGTATTGACTGAGATTAAAGGAAAGATGGACGGAAAGACAAAAAGATAGGACAAACCTGTATGCCGTCCTATATTCCCTCGAGTTCATACGGGAGCATTAACAAAGCGAATTGGATGTTCTTATCTGGGGCGAATGAAGAAAACTAATCTTTTTTGGACGTACCCCTCTCCCTCAGCACAGTACTAATGATGATGTCAAACATAGAACTAGTAACGTAGATTAAGGAAAAGAGAATTCTAGTATACAGACAAAGGAAATTGAATTAAAAAGAAAGAACATCAGGATTCAAATATAATTTATAATTCAAAACTTCATCCTGATCATAAAAATACTTTTCAGAGAGAAATAAACATGAATTTTGAATTGACGGAATTTGAGTTTCTTATGGTCTTTAGGCATCTTAGACTCAGGGCGGGAAACAGTAGGGGGAAAGGATGCAGGGAGGAGTTGCCAAGAATCTAGTTTAAGTGTACCCGGCATTTGCCGGGTCCGAGTGACCGGAAATGTCTGAGAAAAATCTCAGTCAGGATAGCAGTTTTAAAATAATTAAGACTCATTCTACACGAGCTGGGAAAACACAGCGGTTTTACCGCTACGAACTTCGCATTCTTTTAAATGTACGTACATGTAACCTATACACTAGCGTTTTCACCGCACGGTTTCTCATGTACGATAAAAATATGGATTTTACTGGAAAGTGTTGGTTGCTCGCGATAAACTGTCGCGTTTTACCAGCTCGTGTAGAATGAACCCAAAGGCGGTTACAATAAATGGCGGTCCCTTAACGAAATCTGAAATCAGTTTCTCTCATACCTGTTTTCTTTGAGACTTTACAAACAGAGTGAAAAAGAAAATAAGGATTCTTTCGTTTTTAGGGTTGGCTAAGAGATTACGAAAACTCAGTCACTTCTCCGAATCCAGGACCCAACAAGCAGGGTTGTAGTCGAGGATATTCTGAGATATACGCCGTATACCCTCTGATGAACCCCTTACACATTACCGTATGCAAAGATGCGTATACCATCTGGTTCTGTTTTGTTTCTTTGTTTAATCTGGCAATTACTCCGATGAGAACAAGTGATCGGGAACAAAATGTTGAGAAGGGAAAGAGGATAAAACTACATGCTTTGCGGCGGCATTTGATCACCGTGTTTTGAAACATTTTTGTAGAAATGCACATAATCCTAAAGTTGCTAGTAGCATTTCTTTAAAAATAATTTTATCCATTATTAATGTACGAAATAACCTTTAATCCGAAAAGGTAATTCGTTTTTACCTGCATTAACGTAATTGACGTAAAACGAAAAAGATATTCATATAGACGGTTAGTAGTTGTGCAAACGTCTCAACAATCTTTCTCTATCCCTCAACGTAACAAATTTTACATATAATGTAATCAAATCATTTTGCGTTCTTTTCTGTTTTGTATAGAAATTAAACTATTTCGTCCCTATCTTAATTGAAAACACGAATAATATATAATGGAAATATAGGGGTCTACTCCGCAAAATATGGGTGTCTTAATTCAACACTTTTGGGTGTCCCAGGACAACCACCACTTTTTGTGTTAAATCAACCCAACAAACGTGCTAGTATGACACTCTTCATTGTGTTGATTCTGTATTAACAACACATCCAATCGCTGAAATCAACATCGTTGATTTTGTGTATTTAACACCAAAAAATAGTGGTCGCCCTGAAACATCCAAAAGTATTGAATTAACACAGCAATTTCACAGCCTATACCCTGCGAAAATTCTGGGACTACAGCTCTGCCAACAAGTATTGACTGAGCAAGCTACTGCAGACTAGTCTCCTCGGCACAGCTTAGCAGGAATCTTTTATCTACTATTTATACCTCTTAATTTTCTTTACTGCATTTAATTTAAGTGTAATTATGTAAAATAAATATTGGCTAACATTATAGTACTTCTCAGCCTCCTACAATGTAAACCTCCCTTAAAAGTATGTAGTTATTAAACATTACTGTTGGAAATTGACTCCCATTTTGTATTTTCCTAAGAGAAATATAAATATATCTTACTATAGCTAATATACTTACAAAAGCCTTCATTGTTGTGATGTGAAGTGTTTGCTTAGCACGTTGCAAGTGTTTATCTAAATGATGCTGTTTGGAGAGAACTCAAAGTCTTTTATACCGAAAGAACAATTACAAAACCCCCCTCCCCTACCTATGCAGTTTTGTACTCCTGATCACAACGCCCCACCCAAATGCTAACAGTGCGTGTATCACATATCCTTCAGGGACCTTGATTCCACATAAGGAAGTCAGAGTTAAGTAAAAAAAAAAAAGTAAGTAAACAAACATGATTACGTATGTTCAAAATATCTAAATTAAAATTTTATAAAAATTATTTTTGTCATTTAAATTAAATTCATGGAATTTCTTGTGCTCCTAATTCCAAAAATGATGAAAAAGGATATTTTGGGAACTCTTTTTCTAGAAAGGAATCCCTAAATGAAATTTATGATTTATTTTTCAGAAATGTTACATCAGCTAAAGAAAACCAAGGTCTTCTATCGCCTCTTTTTTTTTTTCAAGAAAAGAATCACTTCCTGGTGTACAGAACTTTCACCACGAAATATTCAAAATATTTCAGGCCGTTTTTTAAATGTATATGTATTATGCTACAAATTATACTACAAAGAGTGTGGTCATAATTAAATAGTGCGAACTTGAAAAGTGTTCTAGGTACGCAAAATCTGGCAACAATGGCAAAATCGATGAATTAGAGTAGAAACAGCAGATAAAACTTCGTCATATTAACTCAGTTCTGATTTCTTCTTCTAAAATGTACACTTATATTAATATAAAATGGCCGGTAGTGCTTTTTGTGAAGGCCATTTGTACAAAATATTTTCGCTTGACAGAGCTGAAATGGGTCATTTGAGTAACTTTTTGAGCCAGGTCAACGGGATTTTCCATTGAACCCAGTCTGACCCAGTGACCCGGAGGGCAAAGCAGAGATTTCATTATTTCCGTATTATTATACTATTGCGTTTGAACAGTTTTTCCACCTCCGGTGTCCGGGAATAGGGGTGTTACTCCGCAGACTACAAAAAGTAAGACACCGAAAAGTTACTAACGATAGTAATAATATATGGAAATAGTCTCATATCCCCGGAAAGAACGAAAATACCCCCTCAGAATAGCTTTTCTGCAAGAATTTTGTGTTTCAAGTATTAAATAAAATAAAAACATTAAAATCTTTTAAAACTATCAAATATGAAGGTCCCATACATAACTCACCTCCCAAGGAATTTAACATTATAATATAGATTGATTCTAACCACAGAAACAAGACAGGTCACCTGGTCAAGATATTGCCACCGGGTCAGTTAGGTGAAGATTCGATTATAAAGTCACCGACTCAGTCGGGTGATTTCGGTCAAGACCGGGTCCCGAGTCAATCGGGTCGCCGGGTCAATTGGGATATTCAAGTCAAGTTTCGGACCGGTTAATCGGGTCATCCCTGAACCTTCAGAATTTTGGTACAGAGCCTGTTCCGATTTTCTTGAACAGAAAGATGGCAAGCCTGAAAAGAGACACCAACCCCTAAGTTACCTTTTGAAATGCAGAAGAATACACTGTGAATCATTATTTTTCGATTAGTTTTAAAGTAAACAAATCCGAAACAAACATTTTTAGTCTCTTCTCCTTACAGTTAATTGAAGGATGAGAGCTTCGATGAAAGTTGGGTACAGAGGTCACTTTACTATTTTCAAATGGTCTTGATCGAAGAACAATAACAAAGATAGTAACATCATCATGGACTTTGCATCGGCAGTGGGAAGGCAAGCGAATCCGAACCGCGCTACGTAACGGAGGATTTCCCGGAATTACCCTCAGTTTCACGAGGCGAGTATCGGGATGGTACCTTAACTAAGTCCTGGTTCCTACTTTCTCCATCCGTTCCTATGCCGGCCTGAGTCGAAAATGATTAAAAGTCATGAAATAAATAAAGATGATGAAAGAAGATAAAATGAATACAAATTCAAAATTCGAAAGACAATATCTTCTTACAAATAAACTGTAGATATAAATTCAAAATATGTTCTAGATTTTGTGTTAATTTCATTCGTTTTCTTTCAGAATTTCCAGACCATTAAAGCCTTATGAATAAAAGTTTATTCTAGGAGTAAATTTCCTGGATCAACAAACTTTTTGCTAGGGTGGGTTCCCCCCATCTGTCCTCACTATCTACAGGATTTCTGAACACACAGTGGAAAATTGTATTTCCTTTTACAATTTAAGAACATTGTGTACTATTGATCGCTCCTTGCATGATTTCTCACTTGCGATTACATTTTTTTTTTTCGAACAATTTATTTTTTCATACAGTATAGAGCAGGGACAGTAGCGATTCGTGGTTTTTATAAAATGTAGGAACTGTAAGTCCTGAAAATCTACGAAATTCTGGCCACACACTTCTTTCCTCATAGTTATGCTGACTTGTAACTTTCGTTCTAATTGATCAGTTACACTGCAAAAAATAGCTGTGTTAATTCAACACAATGTGGTGTCCCAGCGTGACTACCACTTTTGTGTGTTAAATCAACACAAAACACGGTGTTGATTTCGGTACAGTGGAAAAAGAGTTACGGCTGCAGTGAGATTTGAACATGGGTTGCTCAGTTAGAAGTCGAGAATCTTATCGACCTGGCTAAATCGTCAGACATGAAAGGCACTAGATGCAAACTACATTTAATGAACAACATTCGAATTAAACGACTACACTATAGATTTAAACAGTGTAGGGGATCTAATATATGTTACTGAACCCCCAAAATAAACTAAGCTACTTGCACGACTTATCCCATGGTTTAATCACTTCCTATTTGTCAATTGGAAACCAGAATTTCCATTCATTGAGAATGTTCCATTTCTATGAAAGCAAGCAAGATGGCGACAGCTAAGCACTTAAGCAGCGTTACTGCTTTCCTATCGTAACAACATGTCAAATGCTGCGCTTTGTTTCATAGAAATGGAACATATTCTCAATAAATTGTGATTGTGATCCCTAATTGATCAATGGAAAAGTGATTAAATCATGGCATAAGTCGTGAGAGTAACTTTGTTTGTGTTTGGGGTTCAGCAACATTTTTTTTATCCTCTATATTGTTTCAATCTAGTGCTCTTTTCGTATGACGATTTAGCGAAGTCGGTAAGACGCTCTACTTCTAACTCAGCAACCCATGTTCAAATCTAGCTGCAACCTAACCTTTTTTTTTCCCAGTACCGAAATCAACAACGTGTGCTGTGTTGATTTGACACACAAAAGTGGTAGTCACGCTGGGACACCGCATTGTGTTGAATTAACACAGCTACTTTTTACAGTGTAGCATTAAGGACAGGTCTACTATTAACGTGACAGAACTACGTTCAAGTTGGTATCCGAAGCAGAGTGCGGATGCACAGACAAATCTCCTATAGGGTATTAATCGCCACAAAAGCGACCTCTGCCCTCCAATCTTCACTAAAATATTCTAGCATAGTAGATTCGGTTTTAAGACAAGATTGTGCTAGGTGAAACACTATGACACTCCATTTTTTTTCGTGATACTAAGGAATTGATAATACACTAGACAAAGTACTGAAATTATCCTCCTATTAATATAAAGAAAAAACTTTTGTCAATAAATATGGCAATTATGATATGAAAACAAGATGCAAGTTACACGTGCTGTTTGAGATATTCCTGTGTATACTTTATCAGTAAAAAAAACCCTTCGGGGTAAAGGAAAGAGTGACGCGAGAATTCTACTCATAAAAGAAGTGATATCCATTTTACGAGTGACTTTGTGTCACTATGGCGGAAGTGTTTCCCTTGCAATAAAATTAATAAAATTAAAAGACTTAGTATCCTCCCATCTGCTATAGTGACACAAACAAAGTCACTCGCAAAATGGATATCACTTCTTTTGTGAGAATAATTCTTGCGTCACTCTTCCCTTTACCCCGAAAGGATTTTTGTACTGATAGCACTTATTTTGTAAGGTTGCATATGAATGAAAAGTGCATAGTCTTCATACGAAAGCTCGATTTTAGACCATGGTAGGCTCCGTATCTCAAAAACGGTAACTCCTATTTAAAAAATAAGCATCAATTTGCCTCTGCGAGGCCCGCAATTGACCCCCAAAACCCTCTGGTACCAACCATTTTGGGCTAAAGCAAAAAGACAGACACACGTTTCTATCATTTGTGAAAAGTCTGTAATTTACTGTAATATTACGATCCCGAAGTTTCGGCCGCCTATATGATCTGGGGTCAGTGCTATCATCATAAATGGGATATTCTGAATTTTTCTTCGAACTGCCCTAGGATGTCCCAGGGAGGTCCTATCGACTTTTTTTTTCTTTTTTTTTTTGTCTTAGTATAGCAAAGAGCTTTTAAATGTAAGTTCAAGCATCAAAATCTGGCTTTTAGTTCGCTAGATTCGATTAGCTGTATACATAGAGTGCTGCTAACATAGTTCTTTATCAGCGTCACTCGAAGAATTGCCGTTCTTCATGATACTTTTCATTGCATGAGGAAAGTAGAAACTCGAAAATTTGTCTAGATACAATGCCAAAATTCGTCTGGTGAAAGTGATAAAACCCTTGGTAAACCTCAGTCAGGATGTCAGCGGCAGTAGTTCTCAAACCTGTGCGCCTCCGACGTGACGGATTCGAATTCCTCGTCTGTAACATAAGACCACGGGTGTTGGATATGAAATGAATATCTAATTCCGCTCACAGGTTCAGAAACGAGAGGCATTGCCGTCACCTCGGTTTCAGTTTTTAATCAGTTGCTACCGTAAATGACACAAAAATGGCTCTCTTTTGCTTTGCCAATACAAACGACAGTGCTACGAGAAGTAGAAGAGACTAAATTTTCCAGAATATATAAAAATATTAAACTGTGGTCTCATAAATGTTCTGCAATAGTATATAAGCCTAATAAATAAAAAAAAGTAAAATTTTCTCATCTT